>VMDO01000968.1:11920-241451 GCA_007922755.1 Pedetes capensis | reverse complement strand
TCCAAGATTTTACTTTGCTTGGCTCTATAATCAACACCCGTGGAAGTAGCAGTCAAGAAATCCAAAGACGCATTGCTCTAGGAAAAGCTGTGGCAAAAGATCTCTTTAGAGTATTGAAAAGCAAAGATGTCACATTGAAGACGAAGGTGCGTCTGACTCATGCCATGGTATTTTCAGTGGCATCATATGGTTGTGAAAGGTGGACAATGAATAGGGAGATAGGAGAAGAATTCATGCTTTTGCATGGTGGTGCTGGAGATGAATATTGAATATACTATGGACTGCCAAAAGAACCAACAGATCTGTCCTAGAAGAAGTACAACCAGAGTGCTCCTTGGAAGCAAGAATGGCCAAACTGCATCTCACATATTTCGGACATGTAGTCAGGAGAGATCAATCCCTGGAGAAGGACATCATGTTTGGAAGAGTGGCAGGTCAACGCAAAAGAGGAAAACCCTCCACCAGATGGATTGACACAGTGACTGCAACAATGGGCTTAAACATAAATAAGATGGTTTGCCTGGCACAGAATCGGGAAGTGTTTTGATCTGCTGTACATAGGGTCACCATGAGTCGGACTCGACTCGACGGCACCTAACAACAACAACAACAACATACACATGAATTCACCAGATGGAACATACAGGAACAAAATAGACTACGCTTTTGGAAAGAGATGATGGAAAAAGAACTCTTTTAAATTATTGAAAAGTAAAGATGTCACATTGAAGACGAAGGTGCACTTGACTCATGCCATGGTATTTTCATTCGCATCATATGGTTGTGAAAGGTGGACACTGAACAGGGAGACAGGAGAAGAATTCATGCTTTTGCATGGTGGTGCTGGAGATGAATATTGAATATACCATGGACTGCCAAAAGAACCAACAGATCTGTCCTAGAAGAAGTGCAACCAGAGTGCTCCTTGGAAGCAAGGATGGCTGGACTGCATCTTATGTATTTTGGACATGTAGTCAGGAGGGATCAATCCCTGGAGAAGGACATCATGTTTTGGAGAAAGGCAGGTCAACAAAAAAAGGAAAAACCCTCAACTTCATGGATTGACACAGTGTCTGCAACAATGGGCTTAAACATAAGTAAGATTGTATGCCTGGCACAGAATCAGGGAGTGTTTCGTTCTGTTGTACATAGAGCCACTATGAGTCAGGTCTGACTCACTGGCACCTAACAACAACCATTCTTAGAAGTTACTTAACCTGTCACTAATGATGTTTGTCTAAATCATTCAGGTCACATATAAACAATCTTACAGGCTCTGTTTGTCTAGGGCTATGATAAGGCTGCATACCACATGTAAGGACTGTCACTTTGACTCCTACTCAAAGGAATGCAACCCTGTAGTAGATAATTGATCACCTCCTCCCTGTAACCGCACGTCTGTTTGTGCACCATCCCTGCCCTCTGTCTGCTTTTTGCACAGGCTCTAACTCCTGTAAGCCCACCTCCCTCAGAGATTCCATAAACACCCAAGCCCTTCTGTTCAAGGCTCTTTGGAAATGCTTCAGTCTTTGGAAATGCTTCCACTGAGTCATGTACTGTACAATAAAGTCCTCCTAGAGCCTCAGTCTCGCTCACTCCCTTTGGAGTTGCTGCTGCTGTGCTGCTGGGAGGTGCCATTGAGTTGTGTCTGACTCATAACACCCTCAGGGTTTTCAATGGCTGTTTCGGGATTACCTTGGGAGTGGATTGCCAAGTCCTTCTCCCATTTTTGCGGTGCTGGGAATTGAACTCAGGACCTCAGAGACTGCAGAGCGGCACTCTACTAACTGAGCTAAATCCCAGCCTTGCTTTGGAATTACCCAACATATTTTTGCTTGGGAATGGGAGACAACAGGTTATTGTCTCCTTTGCCTGCACGCCTAGGGACCGTGGGCCAGGGGAAATGGAAGAGCACAGGTGCCACTGGGTGAGGGTTGGCCTGGGGAGGGAACTTCGGCTCTCCCATGGTCCCGTACTCCCACTCCTGACAGTGCAACAGAGCCCCTGAGTCTTCAGGATGACTTCCAGGAACGGCGTATCCAGGAAAGGTAAGGCTGGAGCCCCAGCTGGCAGGACCCATCCCATAAGGATGGAAGGGGATTCTGATCAACCCCACAGGCACACTAGTAGTCTCAGTCAAAGGAAATGCTGAGGAGGCTGTTGCCTGCCAGGGCAGGAACTGGGAACTGAGTCCTCCTCACCGGGAGAGGGAAGGTCCTTGGTGTGTGGGTGGAACTGACTTCCCCTTGCCGGGAGAGAAGTCTTGACTTCCCACACTGGGGAAGGAAGTTCGTGGCACATGAATGTTACATTGCCTCCCCCTTCAGCAGGGGAGCTCAAATGTGAATGCCAGAATAAATGACGGATAAATGCCAGGGTCAGAGTTCCACCAGGGCCACATACAGCTTGGCGGTGAGCCCTCCCTTAGACTGGCATCTGTGGGATGCCAGGTTTGAGGACAGTTCTAATGGGACAAAGGGAAAGGAAATGACAGGAATGAAATGCGCCAAATCGGGAAGGGCATGAGTAATGAAGGATATAAGCTTACTTCTTTGGAGTGCATGCTAAGAAATTTTTAAGGAAAGTTTACATCGGGGACTATGGAAGAAAGTTAATACCCCTGGACCCAAGGAAACTGTTTAAGATAAAATGGCCTTCTTTTAATATCAGATAGCAAAAAAAACTATAGATAGAGAAATAATTGGACATATGTATCAGATGGGCTGAGATTTAGCTCAGTTAGTAGAGCACTGTGCTGCAGTCTCTGAGGTCCCAAGTTCAATTCCCAGCACCGCAAAAATGGGAGAAGGGCCTGCCAATCCACTCCTAAAGCAATCCTGAAACAGCCATTGAAAACCCTATGGGGGTCACTATGAGTCGGATACCAACTGGACAGCACCTAACAACAACAATGTATCAGATGGTGACTGGATTGAGAGAACAGCCTAGGCTTCCTGGCAAGTTTCTATACATAGACACTTGGCTAAATGTAGTTCAAACCAGACCTTGCTGGCTTCAGCCCTGCTTAGCCACTTGTTAGAAGATCTTGCTGGCTCAAACAGAACTGAGAGTAAAAACCAGAAAAAAACAAAAAAAAAAGTTAAAAAGAGGCAGGCAAACTGCAAAAGACACGGGAGAAAATTCCTCCCCATACCTTTCAATTTATCTTCTGCTGTCAAGGTTAATCACAGCTCCTGAAGAGCCGGGCTCCAAGAAGGAGACATCTGGGGCTCCCTCCCTGAGACCAAAGCCTGAAGCCTCTTCCCAGGAAGGGAGGCCCTCACCCTGACAGAAAAAGAAAAAGGTATGAGGAAGAAACCTGGAAGAGAGAGGAAGAAACTGAGTACCTGAAAATGAGAGACAGAAACCACAAGACCTGGGGAAAAGGAAAAAAATAGTTCTGTCTTAGAGTAAAAATGTCTGGTTGTGACAGAATATAAGAAAAAATTTAAAAAGCGTAAGGGTATATTGTTGTTATTGTTATTGTTGTTGGGTACCATGGAGTCAGTGTCTGACTCATAGTGACACTGTGTACAATGGGTGAAACACTATGGTCAGTGCTTCTCTGCTATTCATAGGGTTTCAATGGCAGATTGATTTTTGGGAGTGGGTTCTCCCATGTCTATAGCACCTGGTATTCCAAGGCGGTCTCCCATCCAAGTACTAATCAAGACCGACCCTGCTTAGCCTCCGAGATCTGACAGGATCGGATGCCACAGTGCTATGGCTGCAGGCTTAAGGGTATACAGTTAGTTGTAAAAGACTAGAAGGGATTTAAACTTTATTTGCTTTCTTTTATCGTACCTACAAAATGTAAGTTTAAAAGAAAACAATGATATATGTTAAAAAGTTGACCATATTGGATCAATATTAATTAGACTTATTCATATGATAAAAAAAAGACTGGAAAATCTTCACTACAAATTGTTTCTGTTAAAAAAAAAAAGAGGGGGGGGAAGGAGCCCCTCCTCTGGGGAGCCAAACAAGAAAGGGATTTAAACAAAAACCACCCCACAGTGAAGCCTTGGCACACAGCTGTCCACTGAGTGCAATTTCTCAGCCAAGGCTGAGAGTGGGTGAGGGCAGCGGCCAAGATGGCAGATCCAGGAACTCCAGACCACTTAGACAACGTGGGCCAGGCAGAGAGGCAACTAGAGCAAGCCCGTGGGAGCAAAGGTGCACTGGAGAAGACCCAGCTAGCCTTAGAAGCGGAGTTGTCTGAGTTGGAGCAGAACTGATCAGCCACAATAAACTCAGGCTGAACTTAAAGACACATCCGGGACACTGGGCCAGGCTACACTCAAGGCCATCAGGCTAGAGAAGGAACTGAGCAGTGAGGTCCAACGACAGTGCTCCCAGGTGAGCCTCGCACCTGCTTCATGACGACATGGAAACAGTGGATGAGGTCTTTGCAAGTTGGGGAAACCTCTTGGGCCACCCCTTGACAGACCCAGACCCTGAACATGTTACACATTGAAGCAGTTTCATACAGAAAGGGACCTGCTTCACTGACTATGCTACGGTGACACTGGACACAGTGATAGAGGCTCAGCCCCTGCCCACAGGAACATCGTCCCAGAAGACAAAACTTAACAAGGACCCTCATGTTGGCAGAAAGGAGGAAAGCTAATGTCTATGTTGACTCTAAGTATGCTTTTGCTACTTTGCATGTTCATAAAGCCATTTATAAGGAAAGGGGACTTTAAGCAACAGGAGGGAAAAATAAAATATAAGGAGATTCTATAGCTCGTGGATGCTGTCTGGGCTCCACAAAAGGTAACAGTCATACACTGCAAGGGACCTCCGTAGGCAGGCACTGTAGAGGTGAAAGGGAACCAAAAAAAGACAGACAGAAAAGCAAAACAGGCAGCTAGGATGGCCATGCAGCCTAAGGAAGAGGCTCTATCCATACCCCTTCTCCCAGACTCACCTCTCCTCCTAGAGGTCCCATGCTACTCTCCCCGTGAAAAGGCTTGATTCGCCTGGGAGACTGGGAAGTATACAAAAAAGGGTGGTAGAAATTCTCCAGAGGAAGGTAGGCCACACTAGAGATGATTGCCACTGGCTTGTAAAGTAGGTCCACCAGGGGACCCACATGGGAAAGACAACACTAGACTTTATTGGGGTGACACTTCTATGTGCCAGGCTCGCTGCCCTCACTCAAGCCATAAATAACAGTACCTGGCCCATGCCCAAAACAACCCACAGCAGGGGCCAAGCTGGCCCCCAGGAATCCAGGAGACTGGAGCAGCCCCTGGTGAAAACCTGCGATTGGACTTCACCAGGTTGCCTCAAGCTCCCGCCGGAGGCTGTTGGTCCCTGCTGGTGTTTGACTACCCCATCTCAGGACGCGTAAAAGCCTCCCCACCCAGATGGGAAAGGCCTGAGAGATAACAAAAGTGTTGCTAGGGGCGTCATTCCTAGGTTTTGCTTGCCTCTGACTTTGGGGTCAGACAATGGACCCGCATGTGTAGCTGAAATAGTTCAGGAATTTACCTGGACGCTGAAGATAAAACTGGAAATTACACACAGCTCTTTGCCACAGAGTTCATGGAAAATAGAACACACAAATCAGACACTTAAACAGTCATTAAAGAAGTGACGCCAAGAAACTCACCTGAGATGGAGTCAGGTCTTGCCTATGGTCCTCCTTCGAGTCCAGAGCACTCCCCTGAAACAGACAGGGTATCCACCTTACAAAATTCTATTTGGGTGGCCACCCTCAATCTTAGGCCAGGTAAGAAGTGACCTCTATGACTTGGGGGGCTGGGATTTAGCTCAGTTGGTAGAGCGCTGTGCTGCAGTCTCTGAGGACCCGAGTTCAATTCCTAGCACCACAAAAATGGGAGAAGGACCTGGCAATCCACTCCCAAGGCAATCCTGAAACAGTCAGCCATTGAAAACCCTATGAGGGTTGCTATGAGTCGGATACCGACTCGACGGCACCTAACAACAACAACAACAACTGTGACTTGGGAGAGAGAATTTTATGAAGACACACACAGGCTTTAGGGATTGCCATGCAGGACATCCACGGGTGAGGAATGAGAAAGAACACCTCTGGGGTTAGCTGGCCCAGTACCCGCTTCAAGCCTCAGAGGGCTGGACTTGCCAGCAGGATCCAAAATATCCGATCTGACTGACACTGCACCAAAGTCCCATTCCTGCACCAGACAATGAGGAAAACAGCCCTGCTCTGGCCACTCCAGCGGCCAACCAGTCCACACACGGTGGAAGCTTGAGGAAAACTACGGCCCTGCTCTAGTCACACCGGAAGCTGACTGCTCTACACACAGTAGAAGCCTGAGGAATCACGCACTTATGTGCGATCCTGTTCCACAGACGGTTATTTGTGCCTTTGGTTGTGCCCCATGGGCTAAGGTAAAAGGGAAACATTTAGAAGAATGTTTCCAATGCATGTACCTCACACAGTCTAGGAAGGACCTAACTCAAACCTTGCTGTTTCATGTCTATTACAAACGTAAGGGGATTCACAATGGGACTTGCAGGCATAACCAGATTATTTTTTCTATTTGTGATCCAGGTAACAATTTCCTGTATGTGTGTTATGACCTCATAACCTCACCTTATACGGCCTGGCTCAAAGTCCCAAAGGGGAGATAAAGACAGGGTCCTCTTACACCAAACTAAGCCCCCCACCCCCATTACTACCAGGGCACAATTACTGTTTACTTTGATGGGTGCCAAACTATAAAGTCACCTATAACCTGTGGCACCACAGTACTCAATTTTAGTGTTGGTAACTATTGGATGGAAAAGATCATCGCATACATTCCCTTTAATAGGATAGTTATCACCCAAAAACTAGTGACAAAAAAAAAATGCTAGCCCATTGAAATCACCCTCATAAAATCCAGATGCTGCTTTACGGGCAAAAGGAGTTTACATAACATCTGTCAACTTTAAAAACTAGAACCATACCCTCTCATTATTTGTCATCAAAAAATTAAGGCCCATCAGAGTCAACAACTCCAGGTTTTTAAATCATTCTATGATGACCTATAGCCAAATTCATTGGACATGGTCCCTAAATCCCAGAATTTGTTCTCACAGCTGGTTGAAAATATAGCTCCGAGTTTACATGTCTCCTCCTGTTACATCTGTGGAGACACTAATATGAGAGACCAATGGCCCTGGGAGGCACAGAACTGGAAGCCCCAGGATAACCTCAATATGACTGTCCCTCCTCCCCAGTCAGCCAACGCTAACTCAAATGCTTAGTATTGAAGACATCCATTATTAAAGAGTATTGCTTTGCCCATTGGGGAGAGGAATTCACAGCCCCTGTTGGAGAGCTTACCTGCTTAGGACAATCACAGGTCAAACTAGTGGAGAAAGGTCTGGTGGGGGAAAGGACAATAGGTCTCAGCCAGACCCAAACCCATTTTCTTGGTTCCCCTCTTTAAATCACTCATGGTGTCATCTAGAAGCCCCAAACAATTGCAGAGTTCCCTGGGGCCTCCACTGGACATGCGGTACATCAACAGTTGCCAGTTGACTAGACAGAGTCCTGTATCTTTGGAATGATCGGGCCATCTTTCTTCTTACTCCCACTAAAACAGAGGGAGACTGTAGAGTATTCAGTATCCAGTGTATGATCAAATAAGATAAAAAGACAAAAGAAATGTTGACGTTAAAATAGAAAACTAAAAAGACAATAGATGGCCCCTTACGAGGATAGATAATTCAATACTGTGGCCCAGCCACTTGGAACAAGACTGGAAGTCGGGGATACTGCACCCCAATTTACATGCTTAACCACATCATCAGGTTACAAGCTGAACTGGAGATCATAACAAATGACACCAAAAAAACCCTACTCTTAGCATGACAAAACACCCAGATGAGGAATGCTATCTACCAAAAAGATTAGCTCTGGATTAGCTCCTGGCCCAGGAGGGAAGAATATGTGGCAAATTTAATTTAACTAACAACTGTTTAGAGATTAATGATAATACACATGTTATCGAGGATCTGACAGCCAAATTGTAGAAACTGGCTCATGTCTCTGTTCAGACCTGGAAAGGACAGGACCCAGGCTCACTTTTTGAAGATTGGTTCTCGACTTTTGGAGGTTTTAAAACTCTAATAGTGGTGACCACAGCCACGCTAGGAGTCTGCCTTATACTGTCCTACTTCTTACCTCTACTTATTAATAATATCTGGACCACTATGGAAAGACATGCCACCACCCTGCTGATGACTTTGGTCAAACATCAGATCCTGCTGACTGGAAGCACATATGAGGCCACATCATGACGACGATGATGATGATGACGACGATGATTTTGATTGAAGGTATTTATAAAAAGCATCAGAGTGGGGAGATAAAGCAGGACCCCAAAGAAACCCCTTTTTTCATTTTGTCTTTGTGTTTAGACTCTGTTTTCCTTGTATTACCTGTTCCCTAAGACTTAGTTGGGAGAAGGACCCGGCAACCCACTCCCAAAAATCAATCCACCATTGAAAACCCTATGAACAGCAGAGAAGCTTTGCCTGTTGTACACAGGGTCGCTATGAGTCAGACACCGACTCAACAGCACCTAACAACAACAATAAGACTTAGTTGGGACTGCGGTTTAGCTCAATTGGTAGAGTGCTGCTCTGCACTTACTGAGGACCCCGGTTTGATCCTCAGTACCGCAAAAACAGAAGGAGGTGGCAATCCACTTGCAAAGCGATCCCAAAACCAATCAGCCAATGAAAACCCTACAAGGCTCTCTATGAGTCAGACTCGACTCATGGCACCTAACAAGACTTTGTTAGTAGTTACTTAACCTGTTACCAATGATGTTTGTCTAGATCATTTAGGTCACATGTAAACAACCTTGCAGGCTCTGCTCATCTAGGGCTATGATAAGGCTGCATACCACCTGTAAGGACTCTCTCTTTGACCCCCTACTCAAAGCAGCGTAACCTTGTAGTAGATCATTGATCACCTCCCCCCTCCCCGTAACCGTGCATGTCTATTTCTGCATCTGTTCCTTTGCTTTTCCCATCATCTCTAACTTCTGTAAGCCCATTAACCTCAGAAAGCCCATAAACACCCAAGCTCCCTTTCTGTTCAGTGCTCAGTCTTTAGAAATGATTCCACTGAGCCACGCACTGTATAATGACGTCCTCCTAAAGCCTCAGTTCTCTCTCATTCCCTTTGGAATTCCACAACAAAGTCACAAAACTTTATTGCAGTTTTATATATCAGCAACAGTCAGTCAATGTCATTTTAAAAAGGGATATCATATACAAAAGCAAACAGAGAGATAATGTAACTTGGAATAAATACGAAACATAAATATGCAAGTCCTTTGTGGAGGAAAATCACAAAACCTTCCTGGAGGACTTTATGGATGATCTAATAAATCACGTAGTGGGTGAAACAAGTCAAATCACAAACAGCCAGTTCTCCCCAGATTGGCATATGAATCCCACACCATTCTGATCAAAGCCCTAACAGATTTTGTCAATAAACCTGACACATTATTTCTAAAGTTTACACAATAATGAAAGGCCAAGAACAGCCACTAGAGTCCTAGAGAAACTTCTCCAGAAGAATATCTCACCGTCCTGATATTAGTACTTCCTGTGAAGCTACAGCAATGATGACAGTGTGGTTAGAACCCAGAGGAGACCTCACACAGGCTCCTGTCCTCACAGAGATGTGTGCGTCAAATGTATCGCAGATGGAGAACAGAAGCTTGTGACGTGTAGTGCTGGGACAACTGCTCATCCGTGCAGAAGAGAAACCAGGTCCTTGCCCTGCACCACTTATAAAACATCATTTGTTATTAATTAAAGACTTAGCTCTGGAAGCCAAACTTTTTTGAATTTTACAATTATAAAAAGAAAAGTATCCTGTGACTTCATGTTAGGGAAGGTATTCTTAAGATTAGGAGCTGCTGTACACAAAAGATCTTATAAAGAAAATGACAGAGGCAAATCAAGAATTGGTGGATGGCATGACTAACATAAACAATAGAAGATCTGCGTTCATAAACCATAGGGAATTGTTACCAATCCGTAAGAAAAAGGCAAATGACCCAATTTCACAGGAAACACAAATGATGACTGAAAAGCAGGAAGCTATGCTAAATCAAACAGTACTGGAAGAAGGCACGTAAGACCAAAGTTTCCATTTTAACACAGACTTTCACCCAGCTGGGCAGAGATGGAGTCTGACTCCGGAGTGTGAAGGTGTGCAGGGGAACGGTGCACCCACTGATTATGCAAAGATAGTTGGAGATAACCACTGTCCCAGGACGCTCAACATTCCACATTTAGATGTGCATCCTTGGTAGACTATAACTAGTGTGCATCACAAAACACAAAGTGTCCGTTGCAGCCCTTCTTATAATGCAGAAAATGAAAACAATCCAAACGTGCTCTCACGAGAGAATGGGCACATTATGTCATACACAGTGAGATGTTATACAGTAGTCACAGAAAATAGACTTAAACCATATAAATAACATGGATGAAATTTGGATACACAATTTTAAAAAGCCATCAACAGAACAGACACATACACACACCACATACTCACAGTTATTTTTACAAAACCCAAAAGCAAAAGAAAAAAACTAAACAATAACTTTGCATGAATATGGAAAGGAGGACTCTACTGGGAATTGGACTAGAGGTCATTCATGTTATAAACATGCCTTCCAGCAAAGAACTTGTCCACATTTTGTCCTCGCTCTAACACCTGAGTGAGGCCAAGTTTACAGGTGATGGACTCATTAATCTAGTGAAGGAAACTTCAAGGCAGCGGCATCCAGGTAGTGGCATGGGGATTGCTGGCTGCTTTTAGCTATGTTTACAATGAGAATCAGAACCAAGAAGCAGAGCAGAAAGATTTGAAAAACCTGCAGTATGTCCAGAAAAGGAACACACTTAGAGATGTGGCCAAGGAGAGTGCGGCTGTTGAAGAGACTGGCACCATGAAAAACAAAACAAGTACTTTGCACAGGCACAATGGGAAAGGTGCCATTGGGCATTTCAGGAGTTGATCAGATCCCACCTATCAGTCTCAAGGGCACAAAAGTGTAAACTTCTCTCAGTGTCTTTGCTTTGAGTAGAGGGATGCCTAGGGAAATGTTTCTCTGTGTTCATCCTTCCAGGCGCTCAGGCCATGGTGGCCATGTTCTAAGCAGCCCTCTACTGCTTGAGCTGGCGGCCGACTGTGGCACTGTCCACGTGATGCTGGGATTTTAGGTACACAGAATGCAAGACATAGTCATTTTAAACCAGACTTCAAGACAGTGTGTGTCAGGCTGGAAGTCCCTCCAGGCATCCCCGAAATGTAATGTGTAAAGCTGAAGCTGGAACAGAGACCCTGTGTGTGAAGACTGGTCATTGCTGTGACAAACACGGGACAATAATTTAAGGGGGAGATTACTTATTTTTGGCTTATGGTTTCAGAAGTTCTAATCCATGGCTGGGCTGGGATATAGCTCTGTTGGTAAAGCACTGCTCTGCAGTCTCTGAGGTCCCGAGCTCGATTCCTGGCACCACAAAAATGGGGGAAGGAAGCCCGGCATGGTGGTGCACTCCTGTAATCCCAGCAGCTTGGGAGGCGGAGGCAGGAGGAGCGCAAGTTCGAGACCAGAGGCAGTCTGCGTAATTTAGCGAGACCCTGTCTCAAAATGTAAAAAAATGGGCTGGGGCGCAGCTCAGTGGTCCAGCACTTGCAAAGCATGCAGGCGTGAGGCCCTGGGTTCAACCCCCAGCACCACAAAAAAAAAAGGGGTGGGGGAAGGTCATGGCAATCCACTCCTGAGGCAATCCCAAAACAGCCACTGAAAACCCTATGAGGGTTGCTATGAGTGGACACAATTCAAAGGCACCTAACAACAACAATCCATGGCTAGCTGGATCTACTGCTTTGGGCCTCAGGCAAGGCAGTGAGAGCATGTGGTAGAAGCTGCTTGCCTCAGGGCAGCCAGGCAGCAAGGACAGAAAGGCGAGGTATAGCCCCTAAGACACATCCTCAGGGACCTACTTCCTCTAGCAAGGACCCCCTCCTATAGTTTAAAGCACCTCCCAAAATAGTGCAGCCAATTAGGGACCAAGCCTCCAACACACGGGCCTGTGGGGAACATTTCATATTCAACCATAACACTCCAGGAAGTGGGAGATGCTGGGAACGTGGGCCAGTGGCAAGGAGAACACTAGCAGTGAGCTCGGCCACCTCCAGGTTTCCTACTTCTCCAAGCTGCCTACAGAGCTCGGCGGGCTCTCTGGCATATGCTGTGCCATCATTTAGCCAGTGAACACTTAAGAAACTTTTAACAGAGTTTTCTTGTATACATATCATCAACCATATTTGGGCTGTGAGAAAAATCTAGAACAATGGCTTCATCATCCAGAATGCTTTGCCATCAGTCACAGAGAATGATTTTGCTCTGTGCCTAAAGACTGCACGTGGCACTTGTTGGATCCAACTAGTCCCAGGCACTGGGAAGAGCTTCCTCCTTCTCTGTTGTTTTGGAAGACTTTGTGGAGGATTATCAATTATTCTCTAAATATTTGATAGACTACCCCATGGAGTTATCTTGGCCTAGACTTTTCCCTGTGAAGTTTCAAAATTACTAAATCTATTCGTTGTTATAGGTCTTATCATATTTTCTGTTCCTCCAATATATGTATTTGTTTTTCTAAGAATTTGTCCACTTCGTTTAAGTCATCTAATTTAATAATCTGGGAGAAGGACCTGGCAATCCACTCCCAAGGCAATCCCGAAACAGTCAGCCATTGAAAACCCTATGAGGGTCGCAATGAGTCGAATACCGACTTGACGGCATCTAACAACAACAACAACAACTTAGTAATCATATATCTCTTTGTATTATTCCCTTATAGCCCTTTCTGTTTCTGTAAGGTTGGCACTAATATTTTCTTTCATTTTTCTTATCTTTTCAAAGAACCAACTTCCAGTTTTGAGCTTCTGTGTTTTCCATTCTCTCTTTCACTTATTTCTTCTCCAGTTTCTTTCCTCTTTGCACTGGGTTCCATTTGCTCTTCTTTTTCTGATTCTTTATGGTGAAAGGCTAGATTATTGAATTGGGACATTTCTTCTTTATAAATACATGCATCTTAGCCATAAATTTCCTACTTTAGCTGCATCCCCTAAGTATTAGCATGCTTTTTTTTACTTTCACACACCTCAAAGCATTTTCTGATTTCTCTATGACTTTTTCTCTGACACATTGTTATTTAGGAGTATAATAATTTCCACACGATTGTGAGTTTCCCCAATTTCCTTTGTTTTTGTTTCCTAATGTAACTCCATCATGGTCGGAGAAGAAGTGTGTCGACGGCAACACTTTCAGAACTTTCGACACTTGTTTATGACCTAGCATATAGTCTAGTGGAAAATGTTCCATGTGCACAAAAGAGAATGTGTGTCCTCTGGGAAAGGCATGGCTCAGAAGCGCACAGGGGCGGATGGGGGAGAGCTGTGCAGCTCAGTGGAACGTGAGGGAACATCGAGTACAGGGTAGTGTTTAGGAACTGAGTCAAATCAGAAGGACTGGTGGGAAGAGGCAGGGAGGGCAGCAGGGCCACCAGGCTGGCGAGAGGCCACAGCAGGGAGGCTGGGAGGTAGCACTGGCAAAGACCCCAGGGCAGATGTGCAACATCAGTGGTAGTGGAAACTTCCAGAGCAGCTGCTACCTATCCAACCATGCTACTGAACACTGTGCCTTGTGAGCAGAAACGCTCATGAATTTTTCCTGAGCCAAACGTAGGTGGCGGGTGAGGTCTGGGAAGGCTGTCAAGTCTCTGGCCGCACTGAGCCCTGATGGAGGGGCATGATGGTGTCCTCCTAGGGGAAGAGAGGCGGCTGAGACTGGATGGGCCAGGATCTTTGCTCAAATACAGCACATGCAAACGCCAAAGCTCAATATTAACATGCACACTGTAACCAAAACCTAAAGCAATTTATGATTTGGGGGTAATCAGGAAGAAATCAAAAAGGAATGTAAGTAATCAAAGAGTGAAAACAGGTTAACATTTCATTCTCTTAACTTGTTGCTTAGAAATCATTGACTTTTAGAAATTGGTGTCCCAAGCAGTAACCTTTAAAAGCCATCTAAATAGACATAAGTTTTACTTTTCAACATAACCAATTCCCCTTATCTCCATGCTTTTCAAGTAATTCTGGTTTAGAGTATGGAGTAAGAACGAGCACATTCTCAGAGTATTTGACTCAGAAACATTAATAATCTGCCAAAAATTAAAGAGAACACTGCAAAGTGATTTTTAAAATAGTCATCATCAACCTGAATATGAAATGTATAAACCACATTTTGTTGATCATATATCCATCAATGAGCACTTGTGTTGCTTCCACCTTTTGGCTATCATGAAAAATGCTACTATGAACACAGATGTATACATCTCTCCTTTAGATCCTGCTTTCAATTCTCTCGGACAAATACCCCAGTTCTGGGACTACTGGATCACTCAGTAATTCTGAGGAAACTTCATACTGTTTCCCATAGTGGTTACAACATTTTACATTCCCAACAGCGCACGCCTGCAGCCATAGCACATTAGCATCTGATCCCGCCTGATCTCGGAAGCTAAGCAGGGTTGGTCTGGTTAGTCCTTGGATGGGAGACCACCTGGGAACACCGGGTGCTGCAGGCTAGGGAGAAGGACCTGACAATCCACTCCTGAAACAACCCAGCATTGAAAACCCTATGAGTAGCAGAGCACTGGCAATAGTACCAGGCCTGGCAGCATGTCGGGAAGTGTTTTGTTCTGTTGTACATAGGGTCCATATGAGTCAGACCTGACTCAATGGCACCTAAAAACAACAGTGCACAGGATTCCACCTTCTCACATTTTTTTTCAAAAATTATTTTGTCTTTTGAAAGCAGCCATTCTAATGGGTGTGAAGTGGTATGCCACTGACTTCTCCATTGACTGGTGATTGTGAGTACACTGTCATGTGCTTGTTGGCCATTTTTTATATATGGCATCTTTGGGAAAATGCCTACTCAAGTCCTTTGACAATTTTTAAATAGGATTGTTTTACTGCCCTTGAATTATAGTTCTTTATATATTCGGGATATAAACCCCTAATCACATGTGTTGTTGTTGTTGTTAGGTGCCATCGAGTCGGTATCCAACTCATCCGACCTCTGTACAACAGGGGAAACACTATTGTCAGTGCTTCTCTGCTGTTCATAGGGTTTTCAATGGCAGATTGATTTTCGGGAGGGGGTTGCCAGGTCCTTCTCCCAAGCCTACAGCTTCTGGTGTTCCCAGGCGGTCTCCCTTCCAGGTACTAACCAGGCCGGACCCTGCTTAGCTTCCGAGATCTGACGGGATCGGATTCCACAGGGCTATGGCTGCAAGCTAATCACATATACAATTCACAAATAATTTCTAATTCTGTAGGCTGCTTTTTCACTGTTGATTGTATCCTTTGATGTGCAGAAGTTTTTAAATTTCATGTAATTCCACATATTTTTACTTTTGTTACCTGTGCATTTGACATTCTATGTAAGAGATCACTGCCAAGTCCAAAGTTAGGAAGCTTCTCCCTTGTTTTCGTCTAAAAATTTTGTACTTTCAGATCTGTTTGGTCTTCAATCTGTTTTGAGCTAATTTTCACATACAATGTAAGGTAAGTGTCCTCACAGCTTCTCTTGAAGCCACGTGTTGGTCTATGAAACAGGTGAAGGACCTTCAACCCAGTCACACAAACGTGGAATTGAAGTTTACAGGCCTGAAAAACCCGGCCTTCCCAAGTAATATTCCTACCCTAACAATTGCTCTTTCTGCTTAACCTACTCTTAGTTCTTGCCTCACTAGCACTGGCCCTTGTGTGCTTGTCAGAGGACACAGCCGAGTCTGGAGGAAACAAGACCCAGCAAGGAAAAGGGAAAACAGAATACTCCAGTGTTTGAGAAACAATCTTGGGAAAGTAGATGGAACTGGAACTCCGGAGACCTAGACATGAGCCCTAAAGTTGACTATCACATATGTAGTACCAGTGTTGACTGTGTGGATCGCAACAAATAACAATGCAAAGAATTGTTGTTGTTGTTAGGTGCCGTCGAGTCGGTATCCGACTCATAGTGACCCTCTGTACAACAGGGGAAACACTATTGTCAGGGCTTCTCTGCTGTTCATAGGGTTTTCAATGGCAGATTGATTTTTTTGGGAAGGGGTTGCCAGGTCCTTCTCCCAAGCCTACAGCTTCTGGTGTTCCCAGGTGGTCTCCAATTCAGGTACTAACCAGGCCCGACCCTGCTTAGCTTCCGAGATCTGATGGGATCGGATGCCACAGGGCTACGGGTGCAGGCCATGCAAAGAATGGGAATACCAAAACACTCAATTGCACTCTTAAGGAATCTGTGCATGGACCAGGATGCAGTCGTTCAAACAGAACAAGGAAGGAAACACTGTCTGGTTTACAGTCGAGAAAGATGTGTGTCAGGGCTGTATCCTTTCACTGTACCTCTTCAATCTCTATGCTGAGCAAACAATCCAAGCTGGACTTGATGAAGTAGAAAGTGACATAGGGATTGGAGGAATTGACAATCTACATTATGCAGAAGATACAACTTTGCTTTCTGAAAGTGAAGAGGATTTGGAACACTTACTGATGAAAGTCAAAGTACACAGCCTTCAGTATGGATTGCGCCTCAACATCAAGAAGTAAAAATCCTTACAGCTGGGTCAGTAAGCAGCTTCATGATAAATGGAGAAAAGATTGAGGTTGTCTAAGATTTTGCCTTACTTGATTCTATAATCAACACCTGTGGAAGCAGCAGTCAAGAAATCAAAAGACACATTGCACTGGGAAAACCTGTTGCAAAAGACCTCTTTAAAGTGTTGAAAGGGAAAGACTGAAGACGAAGGTGGGCCTGACTCATGCCCTGGTATTTTCAATCACGTCACATGCTTGTGAAAGCTGGATGTTAGGTAAGGGAGACAGGAGAATTGATGCTTTTGAATTATGGTGCTGCAGATGAAATGTAGTTATACCATGGACTGTCAAACAGATCTGTCCTAGAAGTACAACCAGAGTGTTCCTTGGAACACTCTATTTTGGACATGCTGTCAGGAGGAAGCAATCCCTGGAGAAGGACATCATGTTTGGGAGAGTAGTGGGTCAGCAAAAAAAAGGAAGATCTTCAATTAGATGGACTGACACAGTGGCTGAAACAATGGGCTTAAATATAAAGAATTATGTGTAGGACAGAGCCTTAAGTGTTCCCTTCTGTTGTACATAGGGTCGGTATGAGTTGGACCTGACTTGATGCCACTTAACATGTCCTTCTCCATGGGCCCCAAAACTAGAGTTCCAAAGTTTTGTATGACTCATTTGACAACAAAATCTGACCTGAACACAGGAAAGTTGGAGTCTTTCATTTCACTTATATTTTGCCGAAGAAATACCCATGTGAAGGTGCTGCCAGAGGTCCTGTATGATAAACGCACACATCATTTTCCTAAAATCTATAAAAGTACACATTCAGAAACCCATCCACTCATGAGATGTTAGGATAAGGGGTTGTAGCTTATGGTAACTTTCCTGGCTACAGTCTCACTTTCTCCAAAATAATCATGTTCCTTCTCATAAAGGAAAATTGTTTGCTTCAACCTGATACTGTAATTATTTTTTCTATCTCAAGATAGTTGTGCAAACGTAAATAAAAGAAAGAAGTCTGTAAACTCCTACCAGACCTGGTGGACATGGGTTCTGGACAGCAATCATACCCTCAGGGATTCCAAAGTCTCATGATCTGGCTGACTTAACCTTCTGTCACTTCAGCTGAGTTCCCTGTAGATTTACACATGACATTAGAGTCATAGGTAACCTGGAGAGTGCCTTGCTCTTTCTATCGCAGTTCTAACCTGAAACGCTTACACTAAGTGAAGAAGCAGCAATCAGCGATCTGCGCCATTCTCGCAACTGTGGCAAGCGCTTTGAGGAAACTTCCTCGTGTCTGGATCTGGAAAGCCAGACCTCTTGGAGGCTCGCAGCAGTCTCTCTGGGCGACTCGCTGCCATATGTCCCGGGACAACACGGGCTATGGGCAGGAGGACGCGGCAGCGGGTGTCCACATCCTGGGGGCAACCTCCTCAGGCCGCCGTCTGCGCGTCCCGAGCCGGCGCCGCGTCAGGGGACGCCTCGCCCCCGCTCTGCGGCGATCGCGTCCGCGCCTGCGGCTTCATCTGGCGCAGATGCGGGGGATTCTGAGCCTGCGGCACCGCCGCGGGATCCCTGTGCGGCGCACCAACAGCCTGGGCGGCCCCGGGCCCCGAGGGGAGCGGGCGGCGGCGGGGCGGCCACCGGCAGCCTCTCAGCGGACAGACGGCGGAAATGGGGCTCCCGAGAGGCCGCCACGCCTGGAGGACGCCCCGCGGACGCCGCGCCCGGGGCCGGACGGCAGCGCGAGGCCCGCGACCTCCCGCGCCGCACGGCGGCACCGCGGCGATCGGCGGAAGCGGCGACCCGCAGGCGCGCACGTCGGGCGGCGACGAGACGGAGCTCACAGCCGCCGTGCGCGTCACGTGCCGGCATCCGCGTCACGTGCCGGGACCTGCGTCTCGCGGTGCGCGACGGGAGCCGAGGCAGAGCCCCGCGCTGCATGCCGGGAGCCGTGGTCTCACGACGCCGGGACGCGCAACTCGCGCCGGAGTCCCCGCGGCAGCGCCCCGCACCGCACGCGAGGACCCCGCGCTCCGCCCCGCAGGTGTGGCCAGCGCTGCCCGGCGCCACCGGAGTTGCGATGTTCGCCTTCGATCTAAGCGCGCGCACGCGCGAGGCTGTGCGTCGCCCGCCACGCCCCCGTGACGTCAGCGCGCCTCCCGGAAGTGGGCGCGCAGCGAGCGGCGGGTGAAGCCGGTGTCCGAGCGGGAACTGCAGCGTCGCCGCCGCCCGCGGTGGGCGCCGCGCCCTGAGCGTCGGTCGTTGTCGCCGCGCGTCAGCCCGCCCGGGCCGCGATGGAGGCGCCGTCCTCTGCCCGCGTTCCCGCCGAGGGCGCCCTGACGGCGGCCGTGGCCGAGGTGCGCTGCCCGGGCCCCGCGCCGCTGCGCCTGCTCGAGTGGAGGGTGGCGGCGGGCGCGACCGTGCGCATCGGCTCGGTGTTGGCCGTGTGCGAGGCCGCCGCCTCCACGCAGCCCACCGGGCCCGCCTTGGCCCGCTCCGCCTCTGGCGGCTGCGTGCGCGCCGCGCGGGCTGAGCGCAGGCTCAGGTCGGAGCGCGCCGGCGTGGTGCGTGAGTTGTGCGCGCAGCCGGGCCAAGTGGTGGCCCCCGGGTGAGTGGGCCGGACCCGGGAGGGAGCGGGTCCCGGGGTGGGCAGCGGGCGGGCCCCGGAGAGGGGGGCCGGGCACCAGCGGGAAGGGTCCTCGGGCTGCGGCCTGGGTGGGCAGGGGCTCCCGGAGGAGCTGCTGCGTGAGAACTTTGAAAGGGACACCCAGGCAGCTGTGCGCCTTTTGTCAAGCTGGGTAACCACCGCCTGCGATTGTAGCGACCCAGAGCATGTCGAGTTTAAAAAGAAGTCCTTAGCGACCCACACTTGCTCCCTTTGGGAAAACAGCTGCCTTCTTCCTTTTTTTTCCTGTGGTAGACGAACTCCACCTTTGTAAATCAAGACAATTCGAGGTGGTGCAGGACTACTCAGGCAGGTTCCAGACTCATTGACAGACGCTGTGGGGCGTGTGCGTATCTTTAAACTCTTGTAAAACTTTGTGAAACGCGGTCGTAAAACCTGGTGGTTCTGCTCCATAGTTAAGGAAGGGTCAGAAGTCAGGCTGCATCCAGGTGACAGAGTAATACATCGTCATAGCTGTCACGCCTGTGTCCTAGATTCCTAAAGGGGATGTGTTTACTCTTAATACTTGACCCATAACTGTTCAGATCGTTTGAATTTGCCTGTGTTGTGTTCTGAGCTCTGATTGACTCGTGGGCACGTGTGTCTGCAAGGTTGTGGTTGATTTGACTGTAAAGAACAGAAACTGCAGGGAGAGATGAGTAGTCCTGCCTCTAGCAGGTTGGACGTGAAAGCGCCAGACACCCAGGAAGGACATCACCTCTCTGTGGGCCGCCCACTCCTCTCCTGTGGCTTCTGCTCCGCCTGACTTTGCCTGGCACCACCCAGCCTTGATTGGGTATCTGCCACTCACTGCTCCACATGTGCAGGGACTAGGGCGGCATGGGCTTCTCCCCAGAAACCCGGAGCTTCCTGCCTCACTGTCTCCTAGCTCCACTTCCCAGGTACAGGTGCCCCTGGCGCCTCTTTGGAAGTGGAGTGTGGGTCCTTGGCCTGTGGGTCAGGTGGACATCAGGCTGCGTCGGGCTGTGCTCTCTGAGGGAGCCGTCTGCATGGCCGCTTTTCCAGTGACAGAGTTGTGGATTTGGTGGGCACAGGTCACACATCAGAAAAATTACCTAACCTTCCGTTGGCCCCTACATAGCACTTAGTGTCAGCTCAGGAATTGTGTAGGTAAAGTTCAGTGCTTCTGAATTCACTGGTAGAAATCCGCCAAATTGAAGAGCTCCTCTCCTTCCAGTCTGTTCCTCCATTGGTACAGAAGGGGCCGCTGAGGCCGAGACAGGTATGTGACTTGGTCACACAGCTAACTGGTACTGAGACTCCATGTTCAAATCAGTCTGGTGAACCAGACCTACCTACTTCAGTGACCTAAGCGGTCAGGCAAGTAGCTCGTTTCATAGCAAGTTCCAGCAACTGGTAGTTGTTTTTTTCTTCTTCTTCTTCCTCCTCCTCCTCCCACCCCCATACTGCTGGAGGTGGAACCCTGAGCCTCATACATGCTAGACTAGTGTTCTGCCACTGAGTCGCAACCCCGGCCACCCCATTCTCATTTTGAGATAGGGTCTCTTGTGCAGGCTGCCTCTGGCCTCAAACTCATGAACTCCTTCCTCGGCCTCCTCAGTCACTGGGATTGCAGACTTGCACCACAGCTCTCGGCCGCTGCTTTGGGTGCTTGAGATCTTGGGGTATCTAACAGCAGTGGTTTGTCGTGGGACTCTGAGGAATGGACGGGTTGTATCGCTTCTTAGACAAAGCATCAAGGCGGCACTGAAGGTGATCTGCCATCCCGGGAGGCTCCTGGTCCTGGGCCACCAATCCATGGATGTCAGGAGACTCCCTGTTTCAGAGAAAGCCACAGACCACGTTACCTTGAGTGTGAAATGCCTCCTTCCCCGGTGCCATTGCTCATGCGTGTTGTGTGCAGGGTTTTCATGAGAGCTGCAGGGAGCGCTGTGACGTGACATTGGCGGTTCCAGTCGTATTTCTCTGTAAGCACAGGTGACGGGTGTGGTGAACACAGCCTTAGTTTCAAGCCCTGTTTGCATTCCCTTGGCGGTTTTAATAGTTTCTTTGGGATCCGTTTCATTGCTTCGGGCTGCCTGAGCTAGCTGAATGCCACAGGTGTGTTTGTGTACAGGTTCAGTGCTGACTGAAGCGCTGAGCTGCCCTCACTCCTGGGGACTGCAGTCTGGCCTCCCCAAAATGCTACACTTTTATGGGATGCAGTTTGAAACCCCTGGATTAAGTGACACGACAGAGATTCTATACAAAGACCATGTGCTCGTGCGTCGCTCACAGGGCAGCATCCTGTTTGCGCAGTGGCCTGCTGTGTGTATGGAAGTGGCTTGACTGGCTTCTCTAGCGGGAGCTGCCGGCAGAGGTCTCCATAGCTCTTCGTACATAGTCCATTGATAATACGTTTTGGTAACGTGAATGTCAGCCAAGTAGGTCTTTCCCCCAGTTGTACAGGTTGAGTGTCCCTCAGTCTAAAATCTGAAGTCCAAAATGCTCCAAAAGTCAAAACTTCTTGAGTACTGACGTAACACTAAGCAAGTTTCAGATTTTGAAGCATTTAGGACTTAGGACCTTCATGTTAAGGATGCTCAGCGTTTGAAGTCTATGCAAGTGTTCCACAGTCAAACAAACTCTAGATCTGAAGGACTGCTGGTCCCACGCATTTGAATAAGAGACACCTGTATTTGGAAGGCTTTCTGCGCTGGACATCTGTGGCTCTGTGTGATCAAGTAGAAGGTACAGGACAGAATTCTATCCTGATGTCGGGCAGTGCTAGTCATGAGCTTCAGACCTTGGTCTGGGAAGCACCGTCCAGCCCTCCCGGAGGACTCTGAGCCACAGTGCTTCATTTTTAGTAGGACTTCCTGTGTTTCCTTTCTCTGTTGGTGTGGCCACATCCGGGAGCAGTGCCACAGCCCTAGTTGGTGGCTTCACAGCAGGTCGAGACTGGAAAGTGAGGACATGAGGGAAGGGGAGCCGTACTGATTCCTCGCTGTTCCTGCTCACCAGCCCCAGATGTTTGTTTCGTTCCACTGAGCAAGGCCCTAAATCACGCTCACGGCTGTTAATAACTAGTTTGCCCTGATGGCTCCCAGGAAGTTTGCTCAAAGTCCCAGGCTTTGTTTTTGTTAGTTTGTTGAGATAGGATCTCACCACGTAGCTCGGGCTGTCCTTCAGCCGCAGCCTCCCAAGTGCGGGGGTTAGGTGTGTATACCACCACACCCAGCTTTAAGTTCCTAGGATCCCGTGGAAGAGCCCGCATTTAGTGACGTTCACATTAAAACCTTACCTAGGTTGGCTACTGTGTGTCTGCCATTAGGGCAGAACCTCGCTTTGCACTAAGTTTCATGCACTAGTGCAGGCAGGGCTGGGTGAACTTGGGGAGAATGTCGGCCTGCCCTCCCTGTGGCCAGTCCCGGCGGAGGAAGCGCAGAGGAAGCGGCCTTCCTCCTGCCGTCCTGGCTCTTGCTCTCGTGTGACCTCTGACCCCAAACCCCGTGGCCAGTGGGGTGAGCAGCTCACCCTACTTCTTGTGAAACCCCCAGGGGCAGCGGCCGCCCTCCACCAGTGACACATCATGTGCCTTCCCTGGCCTGCAGTGCTGTGTCCAGGCTATAGGACACCCGGAGCTTTTGGAAGGAGCCCCCGTGCTGGTGCCGCCTCTGCCTGGCCAGACCTCTCCTCTCTGAGCACGAGGGCCTGCCCTGAACTGACTCTGGGTCCTGCGAGGAGGGGCAAGTGTGGGTCTCCATGGGAGGGTGCTGGGACAGTGTTGTGCAGTATGGACCAAGGAGAGGTGGAGACCAGAGCCCCACTGAAGGGCTGTCCCCTGGGGCGGCTGCGGGGACTCGCATCTGACATGAGGACAGTGCATAGGTGGAGGACCCCAGACTTAGTGTGGAGGCCAGGGGGGAAGGGCTGTGAATGAGGTAGGGCGTGATCTGTGTCAGGCCAGGCAGTGCAGGAGGGGGCTGGAGAAGTAGGGTGCCCGGGCCGTGTGCAGCGCCCCAGCCAGTGGTCATGGCGTTGTGGGGGCACCAGTCTCCTTGATGTGCAGTGGGTCCCCAGGGTCATCAGATGGGCCATGTGGGGTGATGGGAGGGCAGGAGGGTCTGGACAGGGAAGCAGCCGTATGGTCCAGGGTGGGGCCGGCCCATCTTTTTATTGAGCTTGGGGAAATTGGGGCAGTGTTCTGGGTGGAGTTCAAATGATGTCAGAGATGGGAAGCACACTTCTTAGGGAGAGGGGCCAACTGGGGGAGGGGGCAGGAAGCGAATTGGTGGGCCAGGGACACCTTTGCACAGACCGCATTCGTCCCGGCTCTGGCCCTCAGCTTGCGGACTGATGGGGCAGTGCCTGGCTACATAGCAGACCATGTTTCAGAGGGGGGGAAAAAAAAACAAACCATGGAATATTATAGTAGTTGCTCAGGAAGAGTTGAATCTGAGCTTATCTGGGCCGGGAATTGTCTATGGATGGAAACCATAATTTACTCTTGAAATACTCTTACTGCATTAATGAACGGAGTTTTAGTTTTCGTGAACTCTGTCAGGAACATAAGGGCACCACATATCCATAGTTCACATACTTTGAGATCATTTTTATGTGATCCTTAGTTTTCTCACCTCTTCAGTACACGGCAGAGGATTGCCGTGCTTTGTTTTGTTTTACGTGATAGAGACTCACACACGAAGAGTCCTCTCATTTCATATTCAGACAAATGCAACTGTGGTGGGCGAGGACCCTGCCTAGAGCCACCCAGGAGTCAGGTAGAACTGGAGCAGGGACTGGGGGCCTCGCTTCCACTCATGCCCTTTCTCACACCGTGTGGCCCACCAGAGGACTTTAAAGGACTTTCCTTTGCCATTTGTAACCGTCTCCATCCCGTGTTTTGCAGAGCACTTCTGGTGAGGTTGGAAGGATGCAGCCACCCCGTTGTCATGAAGGGCTTGTGTGCCGAGTGTGGCCAAGACCTGAACCAGTGAGTATCTTCGGAGACACGCGTGGCCTGCAGTCAGAGAGAGCACAGTGTGTGGGGCGTTCTCCACGGAGGGGGCAGGCCTTGGATCGTTGGCCACTTTCCTAAGGAAGTGGTCCTGCTGGTTCTGTTCCTTAATTCCTGGAAGCCCTAGATGACACCGATGCTTCTCTGGGGGACACGGAAGAACACAGAGAGCAGAGGCAAGCTCTCCTCCTTGCTGTGGGGCCTGGTGGCACCCACTGCCCCAGTCGCCTCCTGGACGTGGCAGGGCTTCCACTCGAAGCCTGCTTTTTCCATGGTGTGGGCAGCTGACCACTGGGGCCAAGTGGCTGCTCCGTCTGCTTGGCAGTGTGGACGACTGCAGCTGGATTCCGTGCACTCTGTGTTCTCATGTTCCTGGGTGACTGCGGTGTATTTCGATGGGGAATTTTGACTGGGTGTGACTGAGCGTGACCACACGCATGAGCGTGGCTGTGACCGCAATGTGTCTGTAACCACAGAGGTGACCCAGAGCCTCTCATAGTGTCCTGACTGTGGACAGTGGAGGACCTTCCCTCCGCTGCTCCACTGGAGTTTGGTGCTGCGATAGCAGGGGGAGTCAGTACAGGCTGAAAGCCCGTCGATCATGGTTACACCTACCTGCCTCTTCGGTGCAGTTAACCAAATGCTCTCCTCGCATTCGCAGGCTGCAGAGCAAGAATGGGAAGCAGCAAGTGCCACTGTCCACGGCAACCGTGTCCATGGTCCACAGCGTGCCGGAGTTAATGGTGAGCTCGGAGGTGAGTAGGCTGTGGGTGCTAGGCCCTGTGGAGGGGCCACGGGACGCACAGCTGCGGTTGTTTGTGAAACAGCCCTTCTCTGAGGGTGATCCGAGCGCAATGCTGCCTCCCTGAAAATTTGGAAGCAGTACTGATCCATTTCCTGTTTTTCTTCACAAACAAATCTGTCTACATGGGCACCTCAGGGCCCTGTGCCCTGCTCAGCCTGTGCTCCCTGCAGGCCCTTCCCCTGGAGGCAGTGTGCACGACACCTGAGCATGGAGCTCCGGGGGAGGTGGCGCCACCGAGGGCATGTGTAGGGCCTGACAGCAGGTGCTGAGGATCAGGACCGGTGAGGGTGAGGGCACTGGCACTCAGTGCCGTTGTTCCCGGTGCCAGCAGGAAGCCTTGGCTCGGGCTGCCACGGAGTTGGGGAAGCAGGCCAGGGGCAGTGTCCCCAGGTGGCATCTTCAATGCTGCCACCAGGGAGTGGTGAGGTGGCAGGTCGTGTGCAGACCTGGGGGGATGACTGGGAAGCAGCTCAGTGTTGTGCTGAGCATCTGCTGCTTTTTTAGTGTTTGAAGAGTCACCCTGACAGCTAGCAAGCACTTCATAGGTTGGTTCTGCATGGGGGCACCCAGGAGGAGCAAGAGACGACCACCCGCACTACCAGGGGCAGACTTCCATGGCAGGCAGGGTTTGTCTGAGTCCTGAGAGGGCTTTAGGGCTGTACATTAGTGTAAGTAGGCAAAACATTTCTCGGTATTAGGATTTTATTCCATATGTACTTTTTAAATGGTACAGACAGGCCAGGTGCCGTGGCACATGCCTGTAATCCCAGCAACTTGGGAAGCAGAGGCAGGAGGATTGCAAATTCAGGGCCATAGGCAGCCTGTACAGCTTAGTAAGATCCTGTCTCAAGATAAATGATTTAAAAAGGAGGCTGGGGTGCAGCTCAGTGGTAGAGTACTTGCAAAGTGCATTCAAGGCCTTGAGGTCAGCCCCTAAGTACTGTAAAAAATAAAAATAAATAAGTAAATGATGTAGACAAACTTTAGTGTATTTGCGGGAAAGAATACCAGATACATGGTTTTTCTTTTTCTAAATTACTGAACTTCAGACAAACGTAAACATGGCAGCGGGGGCAAGAGGGAGGGAGGAAGCGGGTGGAGGGAGGGAGAGACACCAGGAAGTTTAGAGACAGAGGAAGGGCCTCCTGTTTTCCTGCCATAGCAGAAGAGCTGCTGGTTTCTGTGCCCTCCTTTCAGGAACAGATACGCCCCAGGTTCTCCAGCCCAACCTAATCCACACCAGGAGTTTATGTGTGAATAACTGAGCACTGGCCAAAGCGAGAAGTGTAACAGTGCTCCCCTGGAGTGTGTGATTTGAGGGGTGCCCTGCCCTTGGCGGGGTGGGCAAGCCCCTTCTTAGGAAGGCTTGTGTTGGACCCTCAGTTCAGATCATGCTGCCAGGCTGTCTCCAGGCCCAGCTGAGCTCATCGAAGTGCAGTGACAGCTCAGAGCCTGGAGGAGTCTGAGCCCAGAGCTTCCTGGGCCTCTGCTTCCCCTGCAGCATGCAGTTGTCTACCATCCTCCTGGTTGAACTTGTTTTCGTCATTAATTTTGCAACTCACTTTTATTGAGGCCTCTGTAGCATTCAGGTGACTTTTTTTTTTTTTTTCCGGTCCTGGGGGTTGAACCCAGGGCCTCACGCTGAGTTGCACCCTCAGCCCATTTTTTTACTTTTTGAGACAGGGTCTCACTATGTTACGCATACACTATGCATTACACTATGACTGCTTCTGGTCTCGAACTTGTGATCCTCCTGCCTCTGCCTCCCAAGCTGCTAGGATTACAGGCGTGAGCCACCATGCCGTACTCAGGTGAATTTTTATAGAGACAGCCACTTTCTTTTCCCCCTCCTCTTTTATCGGTTCACATATTTAACTGAATCACAAAGTAACCATCACAAGTCAGGTTGCCATGAGCAGGCTTGGGCCAAGAAGAACTGACTCTTGGTCAGCGTGGTGCCCTGGGCAGGAGCATTCAGCCCACGTGCACAGCCAGCTGTGGATGCACGTGGTGTGTTGTCAGCTGCACCAGGGTGGGATGCGTGGTGGCACTGGTTAGGAACACATCACGTCCTTCTATCACTTTCACTAAAGTGGAGTTTTGTTTTGGATCCAGATGCGCGCACTCTGTCACTGTACTTTTTTTCATTTTTAACCTCAGCAAGCTGAACAGCTAGGAAGGGAGGATCAGCAGCGACTGCACCGGAACAGGAAACTGGTGCTCATGGTTGACCTTGACCAGACCCTGATCCACACGACCGAGCAGCACTGCCCCCAGATGTCTAACAAGGTGAGTGTTGCCAGCCATCCCGGGAAGCCAGGGACCCCATAATCCGCCCAGAAGCACACCATCTTGTTTTTTAAATGACTTCCCGTGAGCCCACTGAGTCTGAGCAGCAGACTGGCTAGATGCGGTGCAATCTCACGTCCACCCCGTGTGAGCCACTCCAGGCAACACTGTAGAAGTTGCCTCACTGTCAGCATTTGACCCCGTGTGAGGCCGCACCTGCTGCTCTCAGCCACTGGGCTGAGGAGTTGGGGAACTGAGAGGGCAGAGATGTGGACACTCGAGGAGCCGTCCTCGGAAGGCGGATTGGTTTCAGGTGCTTTGCGTCTCCGTACCTGGGGCAGGCGGATGGCGGGTTGGTGCCCAAGAGACCCCGGGCCAGAGACAAGGCAGAGTTGCCACATGTGAATGAACTGTCCAGGGAAGAGTGGTGAAGGAAAGGGGCCCAGGGTGGACCTTGTGCTGTGAACCTTCCTGTCGCTTTCAGCCACTTGTTGTGTGGAGCCAGGAAGTTGGGCTTCAGGAGCTAACGCATTGTAATCCTGTCACAGACAGCTCAACCTGGAGCCCGTGCCCACGTGTGCTGTCAGGAACAAGAAGGCCTCAGAAGCATCGTGCTGTTGCCTGGCATGGTAGACCATGCCTGTGACCCCAGCAGCTCAGAAGGCTGAGGCAGGAAGGTCACGGGTTTGAGGCCTGAGACAACTTATGCAACTTAGCAAGGCCTTCTCTCAAAATAAAAAATAGAAAAGAGGCTGGAGGTGTGGCCTAGTGGTAGAGCACTTGCTCAGCGTTTGGGAGACTCTTGGTTCCACCCCTAAGTACAAAAAAACGATGTTCACTGTTGAACACAGGACACACAGGCTCTGATCTTAGATCGTGGGTTTTCCGAATGCGAAGGGGTTGATACAGGCTGGCAGGTGTTCTCTGACTGAGGAGGACTAAGCCCCTCTGCAGCCAGGTCTGTAGACAGCAAGATGCTGGAAGCCAGACCTCTGGCCAGGGGAGGGCACACTACAGAGCCAGGGTCCCCTCCCTGGCCAAACCACCGGGGTGTAGTGAGGTGGGGGAGGTGTGTGAAAACAACTTAATGACAACCACATGGAGTTCAGGTTTTGTGGAGAGTGGCCTAGTAAGTAAATGGCACGGTCCTTAACCACGGTGTCCTCCGGGGCTGGAGGTTTCTCCATGGCTGGAATTCAGCTCCCATGGAGCAGCACATGTTCCCAGTTCCCCGGGGTATTAGAGAGCAAAGCACGGCATTCTGTATGGTGTGCAGCGTAAGCTCTGAGTGAGCGTCTCCACACACGCGTTCCTCTAACTCCTCTGTGCACTTGACGTCTTGAAGGGCACGTGGGACCCATGAAGATGCTTCCTGTGTGTCCATCCCTGCCTGTCACCATGGCTGCTGCTTTTATTGTGTTTTTAAGGCTGAGCGTTTTAAGTCTAATAAGACAGTCTGAACTAGTTTTCACTCACTGGAGGTCCTGCAAATAACAGCGTCCTTATGTCAGCGTGGGTGGTCAGGCATAAGCCGCCCCATGCTCACGTCTGTGCTGCCAGGACGCCTCCACATCTCGTCCAGGGGCTCCCTGCAGCCTGCACCTGTGGCCCGAACCATCCACTGAGACCATGTCTGCAGGACAGGGGCCAAACCTTGGACCTCAGTTCCTGACACCTGGACCCCAGCTGGCAAGGTGCAAAATGGCCACTGGATTCCTTACTGTGGAGATCTGGGCCTGTGTTGTTAAGGAAGATGATTGTTGTTGTTGTTGTTGTTGTTGTTGTTGTTGTTGTTGTTGTTGGGTGCTGTTGGGTCTGACTCATGGCCGCCCTACATACAACAGATGAAACGCTACCTGACACCGTGCCATGCTCAGCACTGTTGTCAGTGCTTCTCTGCCATTCGTAGGATTTTCAGTGGCTGGTTGATTTTTGGGAGTGGGTTGCCGGGTCCTTCTCCCAAGCCTACAGCACCTCGTGTTCCCTGGCAGTCTCTTATCCAAGGACTAGCCAGGCCCGACTCTCCTTAGCTTCCGAGATCTGACGGGATCAGATACCAGGGTGGTGTGGCTGCAGACAAGGAAGATATTGCTCCTCTTGGGCTTCCAGCTGCTGAGAAGGTGGAAGCCATCACTGAAGTTTCCCACTCTTTACATCTCTTGGTGAAACATCTTCACCATGCAATTTAAAGCTAATGAAAATTTACCTGGCTTGTCTGCGAGACACGATATAGAACACCGTTTGAGCTCCCGCCTTGTCTTTGTGAGTCGGTGAAGCCGGCCTCAGCGCTGTCCATGACTGGGTCTCGCCTCATCCCCAGCTCAGCAGCCATCTTTGGTGCCTCTGGTGGGATCGGTTCTAGGCATTCGCTGTGGTTCTTCTGTGTAGCAGAATGTCAGATGTCAGCCTGTGAAAAAACAGAGATGTGGGTGACATAGCCTCAGAATGCCTGGTTTGTCCCTCACCAGGATGTCCGTGTGAATGGAGTGCGTACGGGGCCCAGCACTGCGCCTGCTGCCTGACAGAGAGGCTCACAGGAAGTGGGCAGGCGTCATAGTTGTCATCAGAGGCCAACCCCAGTAGCCATGTTGGGGCAGTTACTGTAGCGTCCAGGGGTACTTGATGTAAGCACATAGCTCCAGGTGGTCCTAGTTGTTGATGCTCTCGGGTAGCGGTAGGTACCTAGGGAGTTTTCAAGGGTGGTTACAAGGGGCAGTCATGGTGAGTGGTCCCCACGGGCAGTCATTTTGGGGGTGGTTGTCGGTAGGTGTAGGAGGTGGTTAGATCGTCAGGGTGTTCCCAGGCCTCCCTGCTGGAGCGAGAGTGGAAAGACCTATGCAAGGTGGGTGCCGCCTGCCGGATCTGGCGGCTCTCGGCCTGGGGCCCCATGGCCTTGGCACGCCCTCCTCCTCACCGCCCCGCCCCGCCTTCCTCTCCAGGGCATCTTCCACTTCCAGCTGGGCCGGGGCGAGCCAATGCTGCACACCCGCCTGCGGCCGCACTGCAAGGACTTCCTGGAGAAGATCGCCAAGCTCTACGAGCTGCACGTCTTCACCTTCGGCAGCCGGCTGTACGCGCACACCATCGCAGGTCAGCCCGTGGCATCCGCGGCGTGTGGGCAGTCAGTGGGTTCCTGTCTGCAGGACGTTTTCTTAGAAACAAGCAGGAGCGACGCAGGAGCTCAGTCCCAGAGCAGGCAGTTGGCAGGGAGTCGCCCAGGGAGAAGCTGTGCCGTTGCAGCCTGCTGGGCGGCCACTGTGCACTGTGGGGGCCAAACTGGAACCGCAGGTGTGTGGAAAGGCAGAAACTTCATACGGACACACTTTCAAAACATGGACGTTGCGGCCCACCACTCACTCGTGTGTTTGCACCTAATGCTTCAGCTAGCGCTCTGGTGTCTGGCCTCTGCTGCTGGTGTCTTGGCGTGGACCCGAGCTGCTCATCTGGCCCTCACTTCCCTGTGCCTTTAGGATCCTGGGAGAGGCTGTCTTGCCCTCCAGGTGGCAGCACTGGCTGGAGCTTAAGTGTGGGGGACAGAGCCAAGCGCGAGGCCACCTCTGAGCCCCTATGGAGGAGCGCCATGCATCACAGCCCATTCCCAGTGGCTCTGAGGCAGTTGCAGGCCTCGTTTAATGTCGTACTCTTAATTCAAAGCTCTTTGCAGATTGGTCTCATCTCCCTTTAAAGTTTAGTACCTTTGTAAGAACTTTTCTTTTTAGAGCAGCTTTAGGATCACAGCAAAATTGAGCAGAAAGTAGAGGTTTCCCTTGTGCCCCTACATATGCACTGCCTCCCCTATCAACATTCCCCACCATGGTGGTGCATTTGTTACAAGTTACAAACCTGTGTGGATACAGTGTTAATCACGAATGTGTGAACGGTATATCCAAGTTACCCCAGCTTGTAACTGAAAGCCTGCAGGTTTTGCCTCTGACACTGTGGTTGCTGTCAGGCTGCCTGAGAGACATGATTTGAAGACTCGGGTCATTATGTATCAGGATGGTAAGCTGTCCATCTCAGACTGGTAAATAAATGTTCCCCTGCAGCAATCTGAGCACAAAGGTCAACCCAGTCAGCAGGGGGAGGACGTTAGGAGGTGGCCACGAGGAGATGTTGGGTCACGAGGCTCCATCTTTGTGAAGGAGATGAATGCCCTTAGAGACCTCAGGGAGCCGGCATGTCCCTTCCACCCTGTGAGAGAGCAGTGATGAGGCTCTGCCAGTGAGGAGCAGCCCCCGTCACTGGAGCTGCCATGGCCTTGGTCTTAGACTTACAGCCTCCAGAACTGTGAGGTGACTCTTGTTGGTTATAAATTACCGGCCTAAGGTGTTTGATTAGAGCAGCCCAGCAGGCTGAGACGCCCCCGCACGAAAGTTGTTCTGTGAATCCCTCAGATGGAAGTCTCAGAGCAGGCTGCGGCATCACCATCAGAACCTTGCCTGTCTGAGGAGGTGGGTAGTGAGTCCCAGGATAACCCTGACAGTGGTGCCAGCTTCAGGCTGGTGCCTAGGACAGGTGTCAGCAGAATGCAATGAAGAAAATGTCCCGGTTACACAAGCTCTTTGGTGCTTTCGTTTTTAAGTTTAAGATGTCATGGAAAAGTTAAAGATGCCACAAGTAGTCCTCAGTGTCACCGGGTCCACACTGGGCAGTGGTAGCCCAGTCACGTGCATACCCACCTCCTACGAGGTGTGGGCGAGCCCTAATGTGTTGATGGGTTTTCTTCTTTTCCTCTGTGCTTCGTAAGTTTGCCTGGCGGTAGCGCAAATGTTTCTTCCTTAGGGTTCTTCTAGATCTTACTAGCTTTAACATCATAAAGTGATCCGGAACAGTTACTGGACACCCTTTGCTGGTGGGCATCACATTTTATTGATCTGGGAGTGTAGACCACAGCAAGGATGAGTCTGCAGGAGACTCAGGGTCGCCTTCAGGACTGGGCGAGAAAGCATTCGCTTTAAGCTAAGCCGAATCCCTGTGTTTTAGCTGGGTCACGACCTCTACCTCTGACACATGAGCCACGTTTGTGACGCTACATCTGATCCTCATTGGCAAGGCATGATGGTAAAGGTGGAGAGGGAAGGACACCTTGGTTTTCATCAGCCTGGAAGTGGGAGGGAGCGTGGTCTTCACTCGCAGCTGGGCCAGGTGTCTGCGGCCGCTTCCCTGCGTCGGTTCCACGTTACAGGAGCCACAGGCCCTGGGCCCCTGGGATTGCTGGAAGTGAGTCCTGCTGCAGTGAGGCCCAGGGGTTCGCCGAGCACCCGGCATCTTCGTCGGGTGCCCACTGTTCCCAGCTGTGCTCGTACCTTGAAATCTCAGTGTCCAGCGTATCAATGTTAGCCAAGCCGAGCACGGTGGCCACGCCTGTAATCCCAGCAACTCTGGAGGCAGAGGCAGGCAGATCACAAGTTCAAGGCCAGAGGAGTCTGTGTGACTTAATGAGACCCTGCCTCAAGATAAACATTTAAAAAGAGGCTGGGGGTGCAGTTCAGTGTTGGAGCATTTGCAAAGAATGTGCCAGGCTCTTGGGTTCAGCCCCCTCGTGCCACAAAAAAAGAGAGAAAGAGAGAAAGTTGACCAAAACCAGCCTGCGGCATCCCAGGAGCGCTACGCTCAGCATCCCTGTGAGTGTAGGTGCAAAGACTTCTCCAGAACACCATCCCTTGGAGCCAGCAGCGCCTGAGAACTGTGGGGACCGTGACCCAGCATGGGCCGGGGGGCAGAACTCACTGCATCACACACCTGCAGGTGCAGGTCTCTAAGCTTGTGGTGCCCGGCACTCAGAGCTGGTGGTGTGGGTGGGCTCAGGGGTGCTCACCCGAAGCCAGCGTGGGAAAGGTGGCAGGGTGTGTGTCAAGGTCCAGGGTGAGTAGCCACGTTCCATTTGGGGTACCCTAATAGAGACAGTGCCTGCAGCCGTAGCCCTGTGGCATCCGATCCCGTCAGATCTCGGAAGCTAATAAGCAGGGTCGGGCCTGGTTAGTCCTTGGATGGGAGACCGCCTGGGAACACCAGGTGCTGTAGGCTTATGAGAAGGATCTGGCAACCCACTCCCCAAAATCAGTCCACCATTGAAAACCCTATGAACAGCAGAGGAGCACTAACAATAGTGTTTTGTCTGTTGTACAGAGGGTCGCTATGAGTCAGCGACTCGACGGCACCTAACAGCAACAGTAGAGATGATGGGATGTAATGTGTGACAAGTACCTGAGATAAACAACTTGTAAGGAAGGAGGATTTTGGTGGAAGGTTTCAGAGGTCACAGTGCTTGGTTGTTGGCCGTGTTGCTGTGGGCCAGTGGCAGGGCTGCAGGAGCGTGAGGTGGAGGCAGGCCACTCGTGTAAAGCAGAGCAAGGGGAGGGTGGGTCCCAGGAGCCTCTTCAAGGGCACGCCCCCGTGACCTCATCTCCTCCCAGCAGGCCCCACCTCCCAGGAATGCCACAGGCTGGTGCCCACACGTTTAGCATTCTGGCCTTTGGGAAGCATTTAAGATCAAAACTGCTCAAGATCCAGGCCAAAAGTGTCTGTCCTCGAACAGCACAGATCCTGCAGGTTTGGTTTAGAAGTGCCTCCAGGGTGTCTCGTTCACCCATGATCTCATCCCGGCTGCCTGCGGCAGCAAAGCCAGAGTCCCAGCACCACCTTTGCACTGCCACCCTCCCTCGTCCCAGTGTTCTAGTCCGTGTGCCCCCATGCCTTGTGTGTGTCGTGGCGGGTAGAGATTGTGTTTGCACACGTGTTCCACCTCACAGCGCTAAGCTTCTTGAGAGCGTCGTACTTGCCCCGTCCCTTCTCACGTGTTCCGCCTCTTTGAAACACACGTAGTATTAAATTCAGCGTGTCAAACAAGAGGAGCTCCGAACACTCAGCTTTGTCTTGCGGTGTGGTACGTCTGTCTCCTAGCATGTTTGCTGCTCTTGGCCTACTCTGGCAGTGGAGGAAGCATTTCTTTTTGAGGCTCTGTGATTGTGGTAGGTTTCCCTCCAAATGTATTAAATGGCTGGTGAGTAAGTTGTTCATCTGGCGTTGAACTTGATGCCTCCACCCAAACGAATCACCTGAAAAGCCTACTTTGCCTCTGCTCAGTGCCCTGCTCCTGTAGACGGGAGTGCTGCCATGTTGCAGTGGAAGGATTTTGTAAATTAGAGATAACTTACTTTTTATAGTCTTCATTACAAAATATGGCACTTTTAATTATGTAAGCTTAAAAAACTGAAAACCTTAAGATAATTTAGTAGGCTTTATGTTCAGGTGAATTGAATTTATGCATCAAGAAGCCCAGAACTGCCAGACACTCTGGCGTACACCTATATCCAGCAACTCAGGAGTCTGCAGCAGAACATGGCAAGTTCCAGGCCAGATGCAACCTGCACAGTTTAGCAAGACCTTGTCTCAAAATAAAAACTAAAAAAGCCCTAAAAAGTAATTCCAGAAAATCTGCTAATTTGTTGATTGTTACCATGGTCATTTCTGAAATGTAAAATGTATTTTTCCAGCTAGCATGGTATTACTACCTTTAAGGAGTGTGAGCACATGCTTTTTATTATCATTGAGTACGTCAAGCTCTCTTGAGAGCTTGCAGTTAATCAGTGTCATGCAAAGTTTAGATGTCTAGTACAGTACGAGCAGATACTGATACAAAACTACATTCTCTACCAGCTGGTTAGTATGTGAGGCAAAGTACATTATTATTCTCAGGCTCTTCTGTTAGGCAAATTTCCATGATGTTGCCTAAACTTACAGCACTAAAATTTGGTGAATAATAGTAGGAAGTGATTGGATTGGCTTCTGTGTGTTTCTGCTTCATAGTAGGTGAGTCAATACAGTAATCACCCCTGGTCTGCAGTTTTGCCTTCCTTGTTATTGAATGTCCTGGATTACATTTAAGAGCAGTGTACCGCCTGCCTAGTATTAGGTAAGATTGTGTCAGGCATGAGGCAGAATAATTCAGTTTAGCACTCGGAGTGCAATAAGTCCAGAACCACCAACCACTGTTCTCTGAAACACAATGGTAACATGTAGTTTAAGAAGTGTTTTCTGTAGTTGTATCTTAGCCACCCATGTAGCTGTGGTAGGCAGTGCACTTTTGCGATACAAACTGTTACAAATTACAAACTGTTACAAATTAATGGCAACATAGACATAGTGTGATTCATTTCTGGGAAATTCCAGTGTGTATAGAAGAGAACCTCCAACGGGCAGGTGTCGCCTGCACCCAGTCACCGTGTTCCGCGTCTGCTGCCGCCGTGAGGAGCAGCGTGCGTGGTGTGACCTTTGTTTTGTTTTGTTCACAGGCTTCTTAGATCCTGAGAAGAAGCTCTTTTCTCATCGGATATTGTCCAGGGATGAATGTATTGACCCATTCTCTAAAACAGGAAACCTTCGGTAAGTACCTGGCCACATGCGTTGCCGAGAAAACTCACTGTTTAGTTCCCACTTTTAACATTGAGTTTTGAGAACTAGAGTGATGATTCTGTATTTAATTTCCCAGGAACTTAAGCTCTGCCCTCTGGCTTTCATTGTGAACCTCGGAGTATGTGGGGAGTTCGTTTCTAACCCAGATTCCCTCCGCTTCCCATATGGGCACTGTCTCCCAGTGCTGAGGCCTACTGCACCCAGCCCCTCGTCTGATTTCCACGTCCTGCCCCTGCATTTGCCCTCGCCTGGGCTGCACAGTCCCCAGCTGCTCTTCAGTGGGCCTTTGTTTCTGCTCAAAGGGGTGTGATGGTTCTCTCACCTGTGCCATCTGTGGGCAGCACCAGCTGCAGCCTTTGCATCTGTCTCCCTTCCACGTCTCTCACCTCACCAGCCGATGAGGCCTTAGGCAGAAGCTTTGGTGGGACTCAGGGCTGCAGAGGCAGGAAGCACACGCAGACCCCCATTAGTCCAGGTGTCAGGCCATTGCCTGTTTCCTCTGAAGGTCCATAGAGGAGCGAGGGCTCCTGGGGGACCTGGAGACTGGATTCTTGGTGCCATAACCCGGAGCAGAGCGGCCAGGGAAGGTGTGGGGCGTGTAGGAGCCAGCAGTGTGGCCATGATGACAGAGCATCACAGGCTCCCCTCACATGGGCCCAGCAGTTTCTGAGCCACAAGTCTAAGGGCAAGGACGCCAGCATCGGCGTCTGACTTATGTTTTCCTGGGAGCTCGCATGGTGCTCGTTCTATTACTAATTCATAAAATCCTAAGTTAAGTGACCGTAGTGCCCACAGTTTGCCTGCTTCCACGTCTTCCTTTACATCATTTCACTGCCCCCGGCCTGTCATCTCCTCTAAGCTCTTGTGACAAGGCAGGCTCCTCCCCCTCCTACCTGAGAGCCAGTTTATGTCCTCTGAAAGTTCTTACTCCGTGCAAGGATTTCCGTGCTTCCACCCCGAAAGGGCCATGCCCACCATTCACACAGCCCGTCAAGCTCAGTGTGTCTGCATGGAGCTGCTTCTCAGCAGGGCCTCACCAGTGTCGGGGGCTGGCTCACGTCAGCACCCTCCTCTAAAGTTTTGCCTTTTGGGCTCAGGGCCGTAGAGACATGAGACTTAATGAAGCAGGTTCATGTCAACCAAGAAGAGAATCCGAGGTGTTCATCTCAGAAACAGACCTGTTCCCTGCTAGGCAGCATTAGTTAGCAGATTGATGATGGCAGATGAAAATGAGAGATGGTGGCTCGGTGCCAGGGCCACACCTGTTCAGGGCAGGAGGATCACGAGTTCAAGGCCAGAGGCAATCTGCCTGTGCAACTTAGCGAGACCTCTCTCAAAATAAAAAGGAGGGTGACTGGGGGTGCAGTTTGGTGGTGGGGACCTTGCCTAGCATTTGTGAGACCCTGGCTTCAACCCCCAAGCACTGCAAAGTAGAACAGAAAAGAAAAGAAAATGAGAGATGGTGTTGGAAATTGATCAAGAGGAAAAGCAAACCAAAGACAGAAATGTTAGGATGGAATGGGAAAGCTATCAGGTAGGCAGAAGAGGGGGCACTGGGATGTGCACAGCTGAAGGTCCATTCCGAAAGTGCCAGGTGGGCAATCAGGAGAAAAGCATAATTACTCCAGTGTTATCTTCTCTGGAGACGAGAGTTCAGACATGGCTGAGTAAAACCTCCCTGTTGTAGTTTGCCTGTTTTTGATGACTCTCCTCTCTGCTTGTTCCGGATAGAAGAGAATCCTAAACTGGCCTGCTTAGCAGGCTAAGAGATCATTGCGGCTTGTAGTAAATTGCACTTTTACTTGTAGAAACCTCTTTCCTTGTGGAGATTCAATGGTTTGCATTATCGATGACCGAGAGGATGTCTGGAAGTTCGCTCCCAATCTGATCACTGTGAAGAAGTATGTGTACTTCCCAGGCACAGGTGACGTGAATGCACCCCCCGGGTCCCGGGAGTCTCAGACGAGGAGGAGAGGTGGGTGACCTTCCCAGTGCTTTAGAAAGTAGCAGCATTTCACTGTTCTTACTTATCTCTCTCTCTCTCTCTCTTTTTTTTTTTTTTTGCTGCTATCAATTCAAGATTCACTTTGTTTCGGTTTGCTTTTTATATTTTAGTTTTATAGAGCTTGTTCGGTTTGTTTATGTAATATTGAAAAGCAGGATATTTAAAAATCCCACTAAGCTAAGCCCTCTGTCAGTTGAGCCTCCTGATCATAGGATGTTGTCTGAGTGCATGGGATACTGCATTTCATCCCAGCTTTTCTTAAATAAGCGCAAGCTTGGGAGTGTGGCCACCACATTCTGTGGAGGAAGAGGAGGAGGCCCCCTTGTAAGAACTGGCCTCGGAACACAGAGGCTCAGGTTCTTGCTCACCTGGATCCTGCAGGAAACCATGTCCCTGTCAGAAGCGTGAGCTAGACGGCCTTAAGGAAATTTGAAAGATTTGGTTTTAAGAGTTTCTGATGAGCTTTATTTTAAAACAAAATATTTTCAGGCATATAATTACTGGTGTGGTCACTTCATTAGAACTCAGAGGTCAAGCTAGACATGGCAGCAGACACCTGTGGTCCCAGCAACTCACTCGGGTGGCAGCAAGATTGTGAGTTGGAGGCCAGAGGCAGCCTGGGTAATTTAGTGAGACCCTGTCTCAAAGTAAAAAGTGAAAAATGGGCTGGAGGTGTATCTCAGTGGTGGAGCACTTGCAGGGCATGTGTGAGGCCTTGGGTTCAACCACCCAGTGCTAGAAAAGTAAAAAAAACAGAAAGAAAGAAAAAGAAAAAACAAGAAACAATGACACAGAGGTCAGGGAAGGTGGGGCTGACAGACCTTCTCACAGAAGGCGCGTGGTAAGAATATTGTCCTGCACGGGCCTGGTAAGCCACCCCTGTGCAGGTGTGCAAGCAGAGGGCCACCACGGCCACAGACCCGAGGCGTTTACCGCGTGGCTGTCAGAGCAGAAGCATCCCCAGCCCTGGGCTAGTGGACAGACCATTGAGACTGTGGTGGAGCGGGTGCTGCTGTCATCTTGGAAGCTGCTCGGCTTTGAGTAACCGCTTTTCCCTCTTGTGTTTGCGTTTAGTAAACCATTCTTCTAAAGGTGCCGATGTCCCGGAACGATCTCCCTCCACGAAGGACTCCGAGGAAGGCAAACCGATGCCAGGGGTGGAGCAGAGCAACGGCCTTGGCAAGCCCTCCCGGGAGCTCAATGGTGGCGAGGCTGTGCCAGGGCCTTCCCTCAGGAAGGCGGAGGAGAAGGACACCTGGCCCCCCGCCCGGGCCCCCTCTTCCAGCAGCCCCAGCAGCCAGGAGCTGGCTGGTGGTCCCGAGCCCCCGGTGTCCTGTGAACATGCCGGTCGGACCTCCCCGGGGACGCGGCCTGCTCAGGGCGCCTCTGGCCCAGACTTGGATTTTGACTTGTCCAGTGACAGTGAGAGCAGCGAGTCCGACGGCCCCAAGTCCTCCCCCTCCGACGAGGACAGTGAGGAGAAGAAAGGCCGGGAGAGGCCTCCAGCTGCTCCGGACGGGCTGAGCGTCCTGCCTCAGGGTGGCCCGCCAGACGCAGGCGGGGGGCGACCTGCTGTAACGGGGCCCCCAGGGGAGTCTGGGGTCCACCCGCACGACAAAGGGCCAGATCTGGACATGCAGGAGGAGGGCGAGCGCGACGGCCTGTGCGGCCTGGGCAATGGCTGCGCGGACCGTAAGGAGGCCGAGACGGAGTCGCAGAACAGCGAGCAGTCGGGCGTCACCGCGGGCGAGTCCCTGGACCAGAGTGTGGGGGAGGAGGAGGAGGAGGACACGGACGACGACGACCACCTGGTCCACCTCCAGGAGATCCTCGTGCGCGTGCACACCGACTACTACACCAAGTACGACAGGTACCTCAGCAGGGAGCTCGCCGAGGCCCCCGACATACGGAAGATCGTGCCGGAGCTCAGGAGCAAGGTGCTGGCCGACGTGGCCCTCATATTCAGCGGGCTGCACCCCACCAACTTCCCGGTCGAGAAGACCCGGGAACATTACCACGCCACGGCCCTGGGGGCCAGGGTCCTCACCCAGCTGGTGCTGAGCCCCGACGCCCCCGACAGAGCCACCCACCTCATCGCAGCACGGGCTGGTAGGTGCCCCTCGGAGTCTGGGGGTGGATGCGGGTCTCTCAGGTGCCATCCGTTCCTTGAGGCTGGCGTGGCTGTTTGTTTCGTGGCCAGTTCTCGGGAGCGTTTTTCAGAGCTGCGACCTATTGAGAGTAGGTCGGTGGTGATCGTTTGCGGTCTGTGTTCACAGTTGCCGTCTCAGGACCCTTGAACAGTCACCTTTGCGAGGCAGGTGTCAGGTCAGCCTTCTCCAGGAGCAGCGGGTGAGGCTGGCCATGGGTGGAGACAGAACAGTAGTGTTGCACTGAGAAACCAGGAGGCAGAGAGGACTGGCCCTTGAGTCAGAAAACCCAGCTCAGGGTTCCCACAAGAAGAAGCAGAGGAGCCATGGGGAGAGGTCCCGCGTCTCTGCACAGCAGCCCCCTGGACAGGGTGTCCTTCTCTGGCGTCCTGAGACTTAGGCACGCAAAACAGAACTCTCCCGTGAGGGGTGCATCTTAAAGCAACGCTTAAAAAGAAACTCCTTCCGGGCATTTTCCCTCTTCCCAAGTAAAGCTCTCCTGAGCTCCTTCAGGCACCTTCTGTCCCATTACCAGGGCGTCAGGGCTCTCAGATGCTTGGCTTTGCCTCCAGGCTCAACGCGTCTGCCTCAGGCTCAGCCAGTCCCCAGCGGTCCCCGCAGAGGCTGGTGCCATCTTAAGTTTGAGTCTGGTTCCAGGCCACGCTGTGTGCTCACTAGAACATTTGATAAGGGGTGGTGGAAGGCTCCCTGCAGTGTGCAGTGCGGGAGGGCAGAGGCAGATGTCAGGGCCCCACCAGTCCTCTGTCCCAGGAGAACCGGCCTCAGCCTCCCTCGGGCCTGTGGCCACCTTTCCTGAGCATCAAGATCTGCAGGGCAGGCCTCCCTGGTCACTTCCATGCGTGTCTGCTGGTCCGCAGCTGCCCGTGCCTGCTTGTCATTTCCACCTTGCCTGGTTCTGAAAGTTTCTCACCCCTGCTCAGGGACAGGGGCAAGAGCTGTGGCCGTCCGTTTTGGTTTTCATGCTCTTGCTAGAGTGAGGTGGAAGGACACAGTATCCTTGTCTCGCCGTTGATGGCTTTGCTTTTGGAGGGAAGAACTATCCTGAAGACATGACCAAGGACACGGCTGGCCACTTACTAGCCCTGGGTCACTGTGATGTGTGTGCAGTGTACCCGAGGCCCCTGGACAGGGTAGGGTCAGTTGGAACAGGAGTCTCCCAGCAGAGGGGGCAGGAGTCCTCCAGGGGCTCTTAAAGCACAGGAAGGGCCCAAGGCACAGCAGCTGGAGGCAGCAGACAGACCCTAGCAAGATGGAAGATGAGGCCAGACCAGGCACAGGAGTGGTTTGGGAAGCCCCAGGGTCCCACAGGAGATGGTGGCCCCAGGCAGAGTGGTAGCAGCAGGAGTGGAAAGGAACCGGGGCGTAGGAGAGACTGACAGGACCTGCTGGTGAGTCCAGTGATGGACGGGGCTCAGAGTCCAGGCAGGAGACGGGATGGGGACTCCTGGTGACCAGAAATACCAAGGTCCTGCTGGTGGAGGGTCCCACCCCAGCAGCGGTCACCAAGGAGCAGCACGTGTGCCTGCGCACCTGGCCTCGCAACTCCATCCCGAGGGGTGGCACACAGGCCTGCCTGGGTCTGGGCTGGGGACCCCCCTGGGGTCCTGACAGGAGGTCTCCACAGCACAGCCTGACAGGAGGTCTCCACAGGCACGGAGAAGGTGCGCCAGGCCCAGGAGTGCAGGCACCTGCACGTGGTCAGCCCGGACTGGCTGTGGAGCTGCCTGGAGCGCTGGGACAAGGTGGAGGAGCAGCTCTTCCCGCTCCCAGACGGCGACACCCGGACGCACAGGTAGGTGCCGGGGCTCCCACACCCGCCCCGTGGGCCTGGGCTGGGCCGCGCTCTCCCTCTGGGGGCGGTCGGGCTCCCTGGGCACCTGGCCGTGGGCGGGTGCCTAATTGTGACGACTGGGACCCTGAGCGTGAGCCAGCAGCCTCTGGGTGCAGTTCCACATCGCCTCCTTGGCAGATTTGCAGGTGGGAAACTAAGGCCTGGGCTGCAGTGAGAGGAGCCTCGTCACGGTGGGCGTCTCTCAAGGATTGACCCCACCAGCTCCCAAGGCTGCAGTGCTCCTGAGTCAGGGCGTGCTCCCCCCCCACACCTTGTCCTCTTTCCCTCAGCAGCGCAACTCCAGGCTTCCCATGGACGTGAAGCTGTGCTCACAAAGCCGGAGTGCAGCTGCAAACACCCAGAGAAAAAGAGCTGCTGCTGGTTTGTGCTAATGAGATTGCACAGGGCGTTTAGTGTGAGTCTTAGCTTGGGTGTGTCTCCTCAGGGGCAGGAATTACTACACGAGTTACGTAAAGGTTGTTCTGCATCTTACGATCAAAGACAGAGGTGTTGGGGACCACGGGGCAGGTGTGCAAAATTCCATACTCCAAGGGGGAGGTGGGGAAATGGAAATCCCCACCTCCTGTGTGTGGACAGGGACTGACGTTTGTGTCCCGGGCTAGCGGCAAGCAGCAAGAATGCCTGGTTCTGTCTCAGCTCTGGCCTCCGCCAGCAGTCTGGATGTTGTGTCTAGCGTCTAGCTTAAGTGGGTGTCAGAGCAGCTGATGGTCAGAGAATCGATGAGTGAGGGGCTGGTCTCTGAGGCAGGTCCTGCTCGGCAGAGCGGGTCTGGCAGGCAGGCAGCGCTGGCGGAGTAGCAGTCATTTCCCAACAGGAAGCACTGGGTGTGACTGTGGCCCATTGTGTTCTGGAAGTAGGGTTTGCACATCGTCCATCTGAGTTGGAACCAATGGAACTTTGACTCCCACGCTCTCGCAGGGGCTGCTGGTTGTCCCTGCAGGTACCCCTGTCTTCATCCTTCTGTCCCCACATTCTTGCCCAGGTCCCCTGTGTCGCGATGCCCCTCCGTCATCCTGAGCCTTGTCCCTGTCCCCCTGCATTCCTGTCTGTAACACCGAGCCCCGCCTCAGAGCTGCTGCCACTCAGCCCTTTCTCGTCCGGCAGGGAGAACAGCCCCGCGGCCTTTCCTGACAGACAGAGCGTGCTGCCCACGGCCCTGTTCCACCCGACGCCCATCCACCCCAAGGCTCAGTCTGGCCCCGAGGTCCGGATCTATGACTCGCACACGGGCAAGCTCATCAGGACAGGGGTGCAGGGCCCTGCCCCAGCGCCCCCCAGCACTCTGCCTGTCCACGGGGAGCCCTCCTCTTTCAGGTATGCTGCAAGGCGTTGAGAGCTTCCTTTGTGATAAGAACAGGCAGCTGAATGTTCTCTCAGTTGTCTGGTCCCATTAAGGCGGTGCCATCTGGAGCCTGCAGTGTAGACAGACGGCAGTCAAGGGTCTGTTCAGTCCTAGGTCTGCAGTGGGCACCCGGCTGAGGACAGTGACTCCTGATGCATGGAAAAGTCCCCTACTCGCTCTGGGGCCCACGTTTTATCTCGTCTTGGATTCCAAAATGAAAAGCAGAGAAACCCTCGATTTCGTCTCTACAACATGGCACACAGGGCCTGCACCGCCTCAGGGTGCTCAGGAGGGACTGTCCTGGGGTGCCCTGGCGCGGACAGTACTGTGGGGCTGTGCTGACCCTCCCTGCCACACCCTCCAGGTCCGGCTCAGCAGGCAGAGGACTGTGCTGCCACATTTGCCCGGCCCGGGAGCAGACTGGGGAGGGGCAAGGGCGTTTGTGAGAAGGGTCCTAGGAGGGGTCAGACTGGGGCAGAGGTATTTGGCGGCAGGGTCGGTGCTGCCTCAGAGATGAAGCACCTCCAACCGCCTCGTTCCTCTGTGTCAGCCCTCTGCCCAGGCGAGCCTGCCCACTTCCTTGAGCACAGCCAGGGACGTACCACAGGTTTAAACGAAGAGTCTGTGGTTTTGCACAGTGGGTATCACGTTGATGTGCCTGTGGTCAGCATGTGGTCACCTGACACCGCAAGTCCCCTTTCTAGAAACACCCTTGCTCCCCACGAGTTGCCTGTGCAGTTAGCAGCCCAGAGGTCGCAGTGGCACTCACTCTGCCCGGCTGAGGTGGGCCTGGTAGGCCTCAGCACATGGCATGTTTCTGACAGTGGATTTTAGGGCCAGACAGGAAGTCAGCCCCACCTCCACACCCTCCGGCCCGGTCTCACTGACCTTTAAGCCACATGAGCCAGGGTTGGCACAATCAGAAAAGCCACAGTGGTCACTCAGGACTGGTGTGGAGTAGCTGTTCCCTCTTCTGGACGTGGATAAGCCCTGTGCTCACCTTGGAACACAGCTGCGGTTTGTGATTTGTAACTCAAAGCAGCATCACTACCAAAAAACTTTGGCTTTCTCCTAAAAAGGTGAAATTTAGTTGTTGATATGCTTGAAGTATGCCCTATGTGCCTGAGGCTCATATTCCTGCGCCATGACCTTTCCGAAGTCGGGTTGCTGCATTAAAGGTCAGGTATATTTTTAACCGTAGTAGACAGTATCAGCTATTCCGCCAAAACTTGTTGCAGTGCGCCCTGCCTCCCAGTAGGCCAGCACAGCATGCCCTCAGAGGCCGGCATGCTGCTCACATCCCATAAGCTGAGCACCTCAGGGAGAGCCAAGCGACTCACAAGGGCCAGCCTCCCAGGTTCCACTTTAATGAATTGGCTTTTTATGTTCTTTTTACTTTTTTTATAATGCATTTTTGTGGGCTTTTTGCCTTGTTCTTCTGCAAAAGTTTACTGTGTGGGTGTGATTCAAAGTTTTTCTTGTAGTAAAAGACACATTGGTGTTAGTCCCCTCAAAACACTCTCCTGGCTTGGAGCCCACCTGTCCCATCCTTCCTGCCACTTGCTGAAGCAGTCCCAGAAGCCTCTTTTGTGAGCGTCTTTAGTTTCGCCCTCCATCATGACAGCGCCGTGTCACACGTTGCTTCTGGTGTAGCAGTTTCTGTCACACAAAAACATTACAGGTGGCCTCACCCACCCACCTTATTCGCCAGATCTGCCACAAGTGACTTCTGATTCTTCCCAAAGTCAAGATGGCCAAGAAGGGTAACTATCTCGAGTCAATTCAAGGCACCAAAACAGCCACAGTAGTGGGACTAAAGACACTCATGAAAGAGGACTTGCAGAACTGTTTCAGAAAGTAGTAAGAACAGTGGGATGGGTGTGTTTGAAACCAGGGGGCGCATTTTGAGGAAGATTAATGTCAGTCTGTCTTTTACCATAGTAATTTTTTTTTTTACTTTAAACATTCACCGTATCTGTCAGTCATACCTCATAACTTAAAAAATACTTTGAGAACATTGACTGTTCCAGAGCAGGGGACATGCCCACCTGGCACCCTGCTGCCATGATTTAACTTGCATGTGTTTGTCGTCATCCTTTTTTGAACAATGTGGAGCCCTGGGTACTTTGTTTAGTAGTTAATGTGTTTCATTCAAACATTTGTAAACGGTGTCTCTCAAATTAACTATTGGTCAGATTCATGGGGCCAAAATATACCCCAAAATGTACATTTTGCTATCTTTAAATTCCTAATTGACCCAGACACACATTATTCCATCTTACTACCTCTCGAGTCCCACTGAGTGCTGCATGCACTGGGCAGCAGCACTTTGGTAAGCACAGGCACATGTGTTGTAGGGTCACATAGGGCCCCGTGATACCAGCGATGTGAGTTATACTTTAGCCGCTGTCATGGGCTTAAAATAGACTAGAAGTTTATGTGCTGCCCTTCATTTACATTCCCGATTGATGACTAAAGCATTCATCCATCAAACACGTTCTTCCATTAAGTCTGGGAATGGGAGTCCGGTCCCACAGCTACAACACTTGCCCAAGCAAATTTCTTCAGCTGCTCTTAGTACCTTGCTACTCACGGCAGGTATCAGCCTGTATCCGTGACACGTGAGAAAAATGCTACATCCTTTGGTGAAACCATCCAAGGAATCCTAAATGCCAACAATGAATCCAGCAGTACATCCCTGCATTCAGAACAGGTTGGCACTATTGAAGACAAAGTGATAAATGATCGCAGAGGACTTCTGACCGAAACGTCCAATGGAAAACCATCACCCACCGAGGAAGTTAATTCTCCACTTCCAAAGAAACAGAGTACTTCAGCATCTTGTGAGGCAGGCTGTTATGACAAAGACAGAAATACGTGGGAAGAAATCTACTCTGACAAGCTCAAGTCCTACAACATAACACCATGACTCAAAGACCTGGTATTGCCCTGCTGCATCAAAAGCACTCTGCTTCCTGTCAAATCATTTTATTTGCTTTTATCAGAAGGCATTATTCAAGTAGTGTACAGTCTACACTAATTAAAAATTTACAGACGGTTTAGAGAAGTATAAGATGGATGCAGCATGTACAAATCATGTTTCTGAAACTGAAATGAGAGCCTTCTTGGGGTTGTCAGTGTTGATGGAATTTTCAAATCAGGACATGAAGATGTGGAGTCACGCTGGGCTACTTACAGTACTGGAAGAGATATTTCTAGACTGATTGTGCCTCTAAAACAATTTTCGTTGCTACTATCAGCACTCCAGTTTGCTGACTTTTATGCACGGAAAGGCCTGCACCTGTACCACCGTGGCCTCTGATCCTCTCAGATCTCGGAAACTAAGCGGGGTCAGGCCTGGTTAGTCCTTGGATGGGAGACCTCCTGGGAACACCAGGTGCTGTAGGCATGGGAGAAGGACCTGTCAACCCACTCCAAAAAAACAGTCACCCATTAAAAACCCTATGAACAGCAGAGAAGCACTGACAATAGTGTTTCGCCTGATGTACGTAGAGTCTCTATTAGTCAGACACCGACTGGACGGCACCTAACAACAACAATGCAAGGGAAGAGAGAAAAGTGACATGTAGTAGCAGTGATCTCTGATGTTTCCAGAAAATTTATTGACAATCGTCAGATGATAGTTCAGAGCATCTGAGAGTGGATGAGATGCTCCGTCTCTTTAGAGGACATTGTAAATTTAGAGTCTAAATGAAATCTAAACCTGCTAAGTATCACATAACAACATTAGGCCTATGCAACATCAAGACCCACTACCTTTACAGCATGTTTGTTTATACCGTAGGCAGGCTTCTGGAGGAATGAACTCTGTATCCCATACACAATGTCCCTTCTCCAGATTCCAGCCTAATATGTACTGTGAGATCGTGTCTTCATTTAGATTTGTGGCTGATAAGACATTGACTTTGTATGTTCCAAAGAAAAATCAAAACATGATCGTGATTTTATCATTGCATCATGATGTAACTGTTGATGTTATTGTCAGGTGCCATCAAGTCAGGTCCAACTCATAGCGACCCTCACAGAGTTTCTATTGGCTGATTGTTTCTGGATTGCCATGTCCTTCTCCTGTTAACCATTGATAAGACTGGTAAAACTGAAATAATCAAATTTTGTAACAATACAAAAGCAAGGTTTGATGCATTAGATCAGAAATGTGCAGGTTGTTATGTGCCTTGCAGAACCAAGCGCCAGCCATATGCGATATTTGCGGCTTTATTGAATATTTCATCAGCAAGTGGATATATTTTATTGGAAAGCATCAAATGTAGAAAGAATTAAATGTAAAAATTGCGTAAAAGAAATTGGGCTGCAGTTGATCATAGTACATATCCCAAACCAAAAAGTTGAGTGTGCAGGATATCCCAGAAACCTACGAGGTAATATTAAATTCTTACCCAAGGACGAGGACGTGTCAGACAGTTCCAGTCCCAGCAGAAACAGTCCACAAAGAGGTGGTTTTCACTTGTGTGACAGGAAAAAAAGACCGCAGATAGGCTCAGAAATGTACTCTGGGCGCAAAGTTAATTTGTAAGGCTGATTTGAGTACAAATACATGTGATAACTGTAGGGAGTAGGTACTTAGACAAAGACTGTTGTTCCTGTTTTCTCTAAGTAGTTGATTTTGCATATGATTTCCCATCTTTTATAACTGAACTCATGAGAATTATTGATTTTATAATTTTTAGGATGTCTACAGTATAAAATTAGCAGAGAGTTGTTTTTTGTTATGTTTTAGTTTCATTTTTATTGTACTTTTCGAAGCCTGGAAAAACTACAACTTTTTCTTGATTTTCTTAATTTTTTGATACTTGTTACATGAATAAATTATATTAGTAACTTTTGAAAGATGTCTTAATTCATCTAACAACTTAGATTAATTAAAACTTAGAAATGAGTATCTTAATAATAAAAGGTTTTTTGTTCCGGGGTCTTGAATGACCCAATGAACAGATAGCCATAAAGTTTTCTTGGCATTTTTCACAGTGGATGCACACTAAACCCCTTCCCCCTACTTTCAAAGTCTGTGATATTATTTAGTAAATTCTGCATATTCTTTAAGGTATAGCTGCTCCCAGAGCACTAGGATAGCAGACACCTGAGCACCCTCCCACTAGAGCCGGGCCAGGCCTGTGTGCAGAGCCCAGCCGCAGCACTGTGGGCAAGCCGCAGCAGGAGTAAGTCCCATTCATGCTGTGCAGTGAGGAATTTGCCCATAGCGCTGTGTGCGTATTTCACCATCCCAAAGTATCTCAGAGGTGGACTGGTTTTCTGTCATGTCCTTTCCTAAAGCTTAAGGCTTTGCTGGTTTGCATTGTTCAGAAAGACTCCATGCTGCTTCGCCACCGTAGCTTGCTTACGTCACACGAGTTTGCTTTTGTTGCTGAAGCGTCCTTTAAAATGGCGAGCTGACTTCATTTCTCAGAAGTCCCAGGTCTGGGCATGCGAGGACCCGTCTGCAAACTCAGAGCCAGAGTAGCCGTCCTGACATTGCATATGGCAGAACAGCTGAGGAAACACCACCTCCACCTGGCAGCGTTGGTGTGGACTCTGGTGTCCTCACTGTTCTCTGCTCCTGTGCTACCTGACATGACAGATAAACCTGCACAAGGGATGCAGAGGCCACAGGGCACTTGGGACAGGCAGGAAGCTGCAAGTATCGTCTCGAGATGGGAGGTGGGGCCTTGGAGAGTGAGGCGACAAGGCAGCAGCCCAGCGGCGCCCGCCCCAGATGTGTGCCTGTCCGGGGAATGCAGAAGCATTGCGCCAGGAGCCAGGCGGCTGTGGTCTTAGGAGCCAGGTGGAGGCCTGGGGCCCAAGGGCTCACTCCTCAGGGCTTTCCAGGTAGACAGGCATCAGTGGGCAGGTGCTCAGGAGAGGAAAGCCCGGGCCGCAGGCCGTCCCCCGTGTGTCCACGTCAGGTGGCAAAGGCAGTCTTCCTAGGGCTCCCCCTTAGCCAGGGGCCACATGTGCTCACAGGTCGCTCAAGAATGCATGTATGGGCTCAGCACTCGAGGGGCTCTGGCAGCGTTTACTGAGACCATGCACCCTGTGACCAGGTTTCGCGGGAGGACTCCTGCTCTAGCAGTGAGCGTGGTAGCGAAGGGCGTTACGCAGGCAGGACGGGGCTGCAGTGTGATGGAGCCGCTTCTACTTCCCGGGTGCAGGTGGCCATCAAAGCCGCGGACGCACACGGAGCGGCTGCTGGAAGGCATGAGGAGCAGCCCCCGCCAGCACCCTGGCCTTCCCTGGGGTGTTGTGCCCTGCTGGGCTCAGGGGGCCCAGTGCAGAGTTGAGTCCACCACAGCAGCTGGGATTTCAGAAGCAAAACCCAGAGGAGAGGGAACTGAGGAGGAGCCAGGTGACCACAGACTCACCTGTGATCGATTCTCAAGCTGTATGTGCTTCAGGAGCCTGCGGCGCCTCATAAGAAGTGGCTGCCTTCATTCTAGGGGCTGGGATGTAGCTCAGTTGGTAGAGGGCCGCTCTGCAGTCTCTGAGGCCCTGACTTGGATTCCCAGCACTGCAAAAATGGGAGAAGGATGTGGCAATCCACTCCCGAGGCAATCCCAAAACAGTGAGTCATTGAAAACTCTACGAGGGTCGCTGTGAGTCGGACGCAAGTCAGCGGCACCTAACACCAACAGCAGCCCTCCCTCTACCGCGATATCGATGCGTTCAGTAAGGCAGAAGGGTGCACAAAATACGTGAGAAGTTGGCGAACTAAACAGGACTTGGGAAAGCCTCAGAGAAGCGCCTGGGCAGGTCCCGGGGGCCTGAGCACGGGAGCCTCCATCCCAGGAGGTGGGGCTTGCACACTCTGAAGCCTTCTGACCACGTTTGGGGTTTGTGGAGGTCCTGTGATGTGGACGAGGTTGACTGAATCATCGGCCTTGGGTGCTTAGCTCCATCCCAGGCACCACGTCCTGGAGGTCAGTTGAGGGCTAGCCTGGAGGGTCCAGGCCATGATCTTCCTGGAGGCCATGATCTTCCTGGAGGCTAGCCCCATCCCAAAGACATATCCTACCTCCCTGGAGATTCCAGGGGCGGAGTTCTCACGTCAGGAACGAGGGGCAGCACAGGACCTCTGCCTTGGGCACTAGTGTCTCCATGGTCAAGTAGTCCACGTGACTGATCAGCTGCGCTCTGCGGGGCAGGAGAGCCTGGCTAGTGGAAGCATGTTGGCAGGAAGGAGCTGTACACCGGAGGGTATTTCTGAAATCCAGTTGCTAAATCAGAGCTTTACCATAGTGCTTCCAGAATTGAAAGCAGCCACAAAGTCATTGTGCACTGGTGTGGGCAGAACCTGTGCAGAACCTGCTGTCTGTGCTGTGGAAACCAGCTCACCACTTTTCACTTGTTTTTACTTAAATATAAAAAAAAAAAAAGCACCTTGTCTTAAACTGTGTGGAATGATTAAAGATCAGGGTGCAATATTGGCTTTTTAAGTATTCAGCCTTGCTTGAAGCATGTGTCAGTCGACTAGGAATTTGCAAGATGTGTAAGAAAAGGTAATTGTTGTCTTCCAAAAATGGGTGTGTAGTGGGCTGAGCTTGAATGAAGTCTAGCCCTAACTCCTTTTCCTTGAGTGACTAACAGTACAGCAGCAGAGAACCGCACTTGGTCTGCAACGTGGAGCCTCAGCTTAGTGTGGCGCTGCTGCAGGGGCTGATCCCACACTCTGCCGTCATCAGGACACCCCAGCTGCCCCACATCCTGGTGAGGTGACTCGGCGACATGCTCGTCTTTGAGCCTGGCCATGTGATGTGCACCAGTTTTCTTAATTATCCCCAGCCTGTTTAGGTACACGCGGGCACAGTGACGTGTGCCCACAGGTCGCTCAGGAATGCATGTGTGGGCTCAGCCCCTGAGGGGCTCTGGTCCCCAGCCTGTTTGGGTACATGCGGGCACAGTGACGTGTGCCCACAGGTCGCTCAAGAATGCATGTGTGGGCTCAGCCCCTGAGGGGCTCTGGCAGCGTTTACTGAGAGCACGTGCCACTGTTTGAGTTTTGTAGTGGAAAGTACATTGTGTATCCACGTCATCACAGCAAATCATCACAGTCTAGTTCATCCTAGAGGTTTCCAGGTAACCTTTGTCACTAAATTAATCACACAGTTGCTCTCCTTACTCGAAGGTCCCCTAAAATTAGCGTGTCAGTACTAATTCATAGTTGTGTTTTCGGAATTGATGAAAGGATTAAGTTACATAGGAACAGGGCATCGCTGTCTCGCTGTCCTCCCTCCCTGTGTACGGCACTGGAAGTCAGGGGAACCTGGAGCCTACGGGGCGAGGGGAGGGCCCGTCTTGTGGTGTTGGTACCACAGCGAGGAGGTGGCTGCGTGACTGGGCCCTGCAGTGATAAACACTCCATGACACGAGTTCAGCTGGACTTGACCCTTCCTCGGTCGGGTGAGGAGACCCAGTGTGTCTCACCCTCGTGGCACCGCGTGGAATGTTCCCTTTTCACGTACCCGAGAGCGTTCGTTCCCACTGGACTTCAGACCGTGTCTGCTGCATCTCGCGTACTGACGGAATGAATGCGTGTGCTGGTTTCCTTCACGCCGGCTCCCGGCACCCGCCAGCCTTCCCCATGGCCTGCCAGGCCCTTGGCCCCCTCCCCTAGCCACCCTGTTCTGTGCCCAGAACCCCGTGCAGACCCATTGTGACAGGGCCTGTGGCCTCCTGGGCAGCGGGCTCTGTCCCCCTGCTCATTCTCACCAGGCTGAGGAACTGTAAGTCCTGCTGATTCCCGGCATTTGGGTTCTGGGCTGGGGCGCTGGTTCTCAAGACTTGGTTGGTGGGCGGATGGGGGTGTGGTGGAGTCTCCCAGGCTGGTCAGGGACCATCGAGGCACAGGGCTCAGGGACTTGTGCAGGCCCTCCCCCATGGTGCCTGTGTGTGGAAGCTGAGTGAATGTGTGAAATGAGAGCTGGCTGTGTCCAGCGGGCGGGTGAAAGCCCCCTCCACCGACTCAGGGGGTGTCTGGGTGTGTGGATGCGCAGGTTGCTATTGGCAAGGTGCCCCGGAGGGTCACTCGGCCTGACCCTGAGCCTGCTGCAGCAGCCGAGGCCCCATCAGGAAGCTGGAGCAGAGACGCTCGGGGCACTGGGCTCCAGGCACCCTAACCAAAACCTGGTTTCGTGCAAGGATAGGCTGAAGCTCCAAAGAGCACTTCCTTGTGTTAACTACCAGCAACTGGGTCTTTTGTTAAACTTTTATCTTGAGATTTTCTAGTTTATATGTCATCGGAGAAGTTAATACACGGAGAGCCTTGTGCCCTTCGCCCGTTCCCCGGCCATCACGTTCTGCCAGCCTATAGCTCACCCTTGCCGTCAGGGTGTGGCAGGAGGCCTCCGCTGCCCTCCGCAGCCTTGCCCGGCCTCTCCAGCTGTGCCCACCCCTCACCCTGGCAGCCCTAGCCTGCTTCCCCCTCTGCATTTCAGTCATTCCAAGGACACTGGGAATGGAATTGTGAGGTCTGTTTTGAGGTTGGCTTTTTCCCTCGGCCACCCCCTGGAGGTCACCACCCCCTGGAGGTCATGCGCGTGGCTGCACCCAGGTGCCTGCCCTGCTGCTAGTGGCACCTGTTTGTTGAGCCATTCGTTCACTCCGTGAAGCGTGCCTAGGTTGTCCCCAGCTTGTGCTGTGAACCCCGTGTGCGTTTTCATCTCTCTGGGATAAGTGGCCATGGGCTCAGCTGCCAAGTTGGGTGGAGTGTGTGTTGACTTTGTTAAGAAACTGCATGGCTCTTTCTAGAATGTCTGTGTCAGCCTCGTTCCCACCACTGGCACGAAAGGGACCTCATTGGCCTTGAGTGTTTTCAGCCATTCTGACTCATGTGTGGTGATCTCCTTAAGTCTGTGTTTCCTCTGTTGTTGTTGTTAGGTGCTGTCGAGTCGGGTCTGACTCAGAGCAACCCTTTCTGCAACAGAACGAGACACTCCCAGATTCTGTGCCAGGCACATGCTCTTATTATGCTTAAGCCCATTGTCGCAGCCAGTGTGTTTGTCTGAGAGTCTCTCTTGTTTTCATTGACCGACCACTCTCCCAAACATGGTATCCTTCTCCAGGTATTGATCCTTCTTAACAACATGTTGAAAATACATCAGATACTGTCTAGCCATCGCAGCTTCCAGGGAGCATTCTGATTGCACTTCTTCTAGGGCAGATCCATTGGTTCTTTTGGCAGCCCAAGCTATATTCAGTATTGATCTCTAGCTCCATAATTCAAAAGCATCAATTCTTCTCTTGTCTCTCTTATTCAGCATCCAACTTTCACAACCATATGATGTGACTGAAAATACCATGGCCTGAGTCAGGCACACCTTCATCTGCAATGTGCCATCTTTACATTTCACCACTTTAAAGAGATCTTTTACAACAGCTTTTCCCAGTGTAATGCGTCTTTTGATTTATTGACTGCTTCTTACGTGGGAGTTGATTGTAGAACCAAACCCAGCAAAATCTTGGCCAAATTCAATCATTTCTCCATTTGTCATGAATCTGCATACTGACCCAGTGGTAAGGATTTTCTCTTTTGCCGATGTGAAGGCACGATCCATACTGAAGGCTGTGTCTTTGACCTTCATCAGCCAATGTTTCAAATCCTCTTCATTTTCAGCAAGCAGAGTGGTGTCATCTGTGTAACACAGGTTGTTAATTAGTCCTCCTCCAGTCAAGATGTCACATTCTTCTTCATAAAGAAAAATTTCTCAGATTATTTGCTCAACATGGATTGAAGAGGAATGGTGAAAGGACACAGCCATGACATACACCTTTCCTAACTTTAAACCAAGCAGTGTTTCCTTGTTCTGTTCAAACAGCTGCCTCCTAGGACATGTACACATTTCTCCTGAGTACAATTTAGTGCTCTGGTATTCCTGTTTTTCAGAATGTTATACGTAATTTATTGTAATAAATTTATTGTCACTAAAACATAGCCATCTTTATGGTATTCTCTGCTTGTGGCCAGTATCCATCTGGCATCAGTATTGATGTCGCTGGTTCCACACCCTCTTCTGAATCTGGCTTGATTTTTCAGCAGTTCCCTCTCTATGTACTACTGTAGTTGCTTTTGAATGATCTTTAGCAAAATTTTACTTCTGTGAGATATTTATGATATTGTTTGATAATTCCTGCATTCGATTGGATCCTCTCTCTTGGGAAAAGGCACAGAGGTGGATCTCTTCCATTCAGTTAGCCAGGCAGCTGTTTTCTAAATCTCTTGGCATAGCAAGTGAAGACCTTCAGTGCTAGCTGGGCACAATGGCGCACGCATGTAATCCCAGCGGCTCGGGAGGCAGAGGCAGGAGGATCGCAAGTTCAAAACCAGAGCAGTCTGTGTAACTCAGCGAGACCCTGTCTCAAAAAGTAAAAAAGTGGGCTAAGTGTGCAGCTCAGTGATCCAGCACTTGCAAAGCATGCAAGCGCAAGGCCCTGGGTTCAACCCCAGTACCGGAAAAAAAAAAAAAAAAGACCTTCAGTGCTGCATCTGTTTATTGAAATATCTCTGTTGGTGTTCCATCAATTCCTGGTGCCTTGTGTTTCCCCAATGCTTTCAAGGCAGCTTCTACTTCATCCTTCAGTACCATTGGTTCCTCACATGCAACCTCTTGAAATGGCTGGTCATCCACCAATTCTTTCCTGTGTTATGACTCTGTGCATGCCTTCCATCTTCTTTTCATGTTTCTTACATCGTTTATTAATTTTCTCTGTAGAGCCGGGCGCTGTGGCACACGCCTATAATCCCAGCGGCTCGGGAAGCGGAGGCAGGATCACAAGTTTGAGACCAGAGGGAGTCTGTGTAATTTAGCGAGACCCTGTCTCAAAAAGTGAAAAAAAAAAAAAACAAAAAAAGGGCTGGAGGTGCAGCTCAGTGCTACAGCACTTGCAAAGCATGCAAGCACAAGGCCCTGGGTTCAACCCACAGTACCACAAAAAAAAATGTGTGTGTGTGTGTGTGTGTGTGTGTGTGTGTGTCTATATTTCCCTGTAGAATTTTTCACTATTTGCCACTCGAGGCTTGATTTTTTTTCTTCAATTCCTTAAGCTTGAGGAAAACAGAGTATGTTCTTCACTTTTGGTTTTCTGTCTCCAGCTCTTTGCACGTCATTATAATATTTGTTTTTGTCTTGTTGAGCTGCCCTTTGAAATCTTCTGTTTAGTTCCTTAACTTCATCATGTCTTCCTTTTACTTTCCTTGATGTTCAAGGGCAAGTTTCAGAGTCTCTTTTGACATGTAATGTAGTCTTTCTCTCTCTCTCTTTTTTTTTTTTCTGTCTTTTTAATAACCTTTTGCTTTCCTCATGTATAATGTCTGTGATGTCATGCCACATCTGATCTTTGATCATTAGTGTCTTAACGCACTAAACCTGTTCTTGAAGTGGTTTGTGAACTCAAGTGGGATATACTCAAGGTCATACCTTGGCTCTCGTACACTTGTTCTAATTTTTTTCAGTTTTAGTTTGAATTTCATATGAGCAGTTGATGGTCTGATCCACAATCAGCACCTGGTCTTATTCTTACATTTGATATCGAGCTTTTCCATCATCTCTTTCCACAAATGTAATCAGTTTGGTTCCTGTATGTTTCATCGGGTGAATTCCATGCATATAGTTGTTGCCATTTATGTTACTGAAAAAATGTATATGCAATGAAAAGGCCATTGATCTGACAGAATTCTATCATGTGATCTCCATCATCGTTTCTGTCACGAAGGCAATATTTTCCAACTACTGAGCCTTCTTTGTTTCCAGCTTTTGCATTCCAGTCACCAGTAATTATCCGTGCATCCTGATTACATGTTCCATCTATTTCAGATTGCAGGAGCTGGTAAAAGTCTTCCCTGTCTTCACCTGTGGCCTTGGTGTTGCGTGCTTAAATTTGAATAATAGTCATATTCACCTTCCTTGTAGGTGTGTGGATGTTATCCCATCACTGACAGCATTGTACTTCAGGCAGATCCTTAGATGTCTTTTTTGATGACGAATGCTGCACATCTTTTCATATGTTTATTTTCCACCCGCCTGTCCGCCGAAATGACTGTTTATGTCTTTGTCCTGTTTCTGACTGCATTGTTTGCTTCTTGCTGTTGATTTGGAGAGTTTTTTTTATATTTTAGTCATGTCTCCTGGGTTGAAAATACGATTGCACATTTTTTCTCCTAGTCTTTTCATGGGCTGGGATTTAGTTGGTACAGCGCCATTTTGTAGTCTTTGAGGTCCCAAAGTTTGATTCCCAGCACTGCAAAAATGGGAGAAGGACCTGGCAATCCACTCCCAAGGCAATCCCGAAACAGTCAGCCATTGAAAACCCTATGAGGGTCACTATGAGTCGGACGTGATTCCATGGCACCCAGCAACAGTCTTTTTATCCTCTCAACAGGGTGTTTGGCAGAGCAAAAGTTTTTATTCTTTTTGTAAAGTTCTATTTATCAGCTTTTCATTTTACAAATTGTGCCCTTTTTGTTGAATCTATTAACTATTATCCTATCTCTCAGTCCTAAAGGTGTTCTCTAATATTTTATTCTAGTAATCTGTAGATTTGCATCTTAGACTTAAATCTGTGCTCCATTTTTAGTCAGGCCATAGTTTTTTTGCTCAGCCTCTTGTTGAAAATGCCGGCTGTCCGGACGCAGTGGTGCACGCCTTGTGATCTCCGCAACTCAGGAGGCAGAGGCAGGGGGATCACAAGTTCAAGACCAGGGGCAGCCTGCATAACTTAGTGAGACCCTGTCTCAAAATAAATAAAAATTGGGCTGGCATGCAATTCAGTGGTACAGCTCTTGCAGTGCATGCAAGCATGTGGCACTGGGTTTGACCCCCCCAGTACTACAAAAAAAAAGGAAGGAAGGAAGAAAATGCCAACTTTCCTCCCTTGTCCTGCATTTGCACCCCTGTTCCAGAATCGGGTAAACATGTGTTTGGGGGTCTGTTTCTAGTTCTGTCTATTCCGTTGATTTGTGGACACCTCTACATTTTTCTCTGTCTTCAGGTGGAGTGTTGTCTGTCATCCACAGGATGGTGGCAGCTGTGAGTTTTTGTAATTTTTTTTTTTTTTTTTTGTCAAATTAGCGAGGGCTCCTCTCTGTGAGTTTTTTATCACTGGTGGGTTTTGGAATTTCTTAATGGTCATATGTATTGATATGTTGCTGTTGTTAGGTGCTGTCGAGTCGTGTCCAACACATAGCAATCCTCATAGAGTTTTCAATGGCTGATTGTTTGGGGATTGCCTTAGGAGTGGGTTACCACGTCTTCCTCCTCCCATTTTTGCGGTTCTGGGAATCGAACCTGGGACCTCAGAGACTGCACAGTGGCACTCTGCCAACTGAACTAAATCCCAGCCCAGGTATTGATATGATAGTTTGGTTTTTCTTCTTTAGCCTGTTAATATGTGGTAGATGACCCTGAATTTTTATTTATTTATTTATTTTCCCCCAGTAGTAGGGAACTGAGCCCTGGGCCTCACACATACTTTGCAAGTACTTTACCATTGACCTGCACCCCTGGCCCAATTTTTATTTTTGAGACTAGGACTCCCTAAGTTACACAGGCTGCCTCTGGCTTCAAACTTGTGATCCTCCTGCCTCAGCCTCCTAAGTCACTGGGATTGTAGGTATACACCACCACACCTGGGGTACCTTGATCAGTTTTTAAATATGGATCAACATGTGTCCTCAAAACGAATCCCACTGTGTCATCCATATGGTAATTCTCTTGTGTTTCTGTGCATATTGGCAAACATGGTGGCCACGAGCCTGCAGCTTTCTCCCATCCTCCGCTTTTCCTGCCTGGTATGACTGGCTTTGTGGGATGGGTGGGACAAGTTCTCCCTTCTCTTTGCTCAGTGAGACTGGAGGCCTGGGGCCATGCTTTAACCATTAGGCAGAATTCTCCCGTGAAACCACCACGTCCTGGGGATGGCGATATGAGAAGCCTGGAAATACACTTTTTCTTTTCCTTAGTAGTAGTAGAGCCCTCCAGTTGTCTGCTTGGCGATAAGCGTTGCAACAGACTCAGTTTGGAAGGGCACAGGTTGCGGGACTGTGCCGTTACCTTGTCAGCCCGCCAGGGTGGGCCAAGGTCCCTTTCACCCTAATCCCTTTCCTGTCAGTTTTGCCGGAAGTTTGTTGATTGTATCGCTCTCCCTAAAGAGCCAACTCTGTTTTGTTAACGTCTTACTGTTTCCCTGTTTTCACCTCTGATTTCTGCTTTTATCGTCATCTTCCTTCTGCTTTGGGGGTATTTCTTGGAATTTTGCCTCAGCTGTCAGACATGACGTGGGGTGCTGCTGCAGAGTACGTGTCCACCATAGTGCCTGAGCCTGCGTCCTGCCTGTGGAAGGCCCTGTCAGGTCTCCTCCCCTTCCCTCAGAAGTCTGCTCTGCCAGTGGCCCATTCAGTTTCCTCCCCAACGTGTCTTGATCTCCTCTCCATCCCAACACGTGTTTTCTCATGTGAGTGTCCAGGTAGATTGTTCTCTATTTCCAGTGCCTGGAAAAGATCCACCCACCCACCCCCGCCTCCCTGGGTGTGCCAGGGAAGCCCTCCATTCACCTTTTTTCCTGTAAGTTGGGCAGTTTTCCTGTCACTGCTTCCAGGAGTTGTCTTTGTCTTTAACCAGAGTGTTGGTCACCATGGGTGCCCTTATGGATTTTGAGGGCCTGTCATGTTTAGGATTCACTCAGCCTCTTGGATCACTGAGAATTTTTCTTCATGTCTCCCCCATGGTGGTGTTGAGCCTATGCTTTGTATTGTTTTGTTTGCCTTTGTTTCAGATGTATTTGTAATTACTTGTTGAAGCAGGTTTACGTGGATGCTTTTAAAATGTTCATTAGGTAACATTGTCAGCTTGGAGTTGACCTCTGTTGATTGTCCTTTCCATCAGTTGGAGATCTTCCTAATTTCTATGTGACTAGTAGTTCTTTGGGAGAAGGACCTGGCCATCCACTCCCAAAAATCAATCTGCCATTGAAAACCCTATGAATAACAGAGAAGCACTGACAATAGTGTTTCGCCTGCTGTATGTAGGGTCGCTATGAGTCGGACACCGACTCGACAGCACCTAACAACAACAGTAGTTCTAATTGAATCCTGGTCACGTTCCCATTGTGTTCAGGAGCCCAGGTCTTCATCCCATCTTACCTGAAGTGGAGGTAGCACCTCTTCTTACAGGTGAAGTCCAGGCTGCCCACCCAACCTCTGTTGGTTGTGGGTGTCACTGACACTGGAGGACAGCTGTGGGGGAACATGTTACCACTGGGGATGAAAGTCCCTGCTCCACTGGGCCATCTCTAGCACCCGTGGCATGGAATGGGGGGACCTTACTGCTGCAGAGCAGGCGGTATCAGGTGCCTTTGCTGAGACCAGCAGGGTGCAGTGTTGGGCCTTTACAACCGTTTGGCCAGAGTGGAGCAGTTACTGTCCAGAAAACTTTTTAAATATTCACTAGTTCATTTAAAAACAACATTAAACCCTTAATGTGTTAACACAAATAGCTTTTACAAATAAAAAGCCACTATTTTGCAGACTGAAAAGGGTATAATGAGAGTGGTTTATTTTACGTCTTTGCGCACGTCTCCAGCTTAACATTTATCCTGTTGTGCTTTGCCGTTTTGGTGGAAACACAGCAGAGAGAAATCTGGCCTTACCCAGATGTGTCCCTGGAAGAGGGGCAACTTGCCAGTGCCCTGAGAGGGTCTTGGGACCCTCAGCCCGGCGACCGGTCTGTGGCGTCTTAAGTCCAAGGAGAGGGGTGATCCTGCCGGCCCTGAGCCCCCCCCGCAGGCCGCCCGCTGCCACCAGGCTGGGTTGGCCACATGCCTGGTGCGTGCTCGGCCCTGCTGATCTTTTAGGATCAGCACTCTTCCGTCGCCTTTCAGTAGAGAGAACACTCTTGTTCTTACATTTCGTTTCTGATTAAAACTATTAGACTTGTTCTCTCAGAGGACCGTGACATGTTTGGTTTTTTTAGCAGAAAGAGAACACCTCTGCTCTGTGCTTTTTTCCCGTTCACCTTCAGAGCTGTGGCTGAGTCGCAGGAAGGGCAACGCTGGTGTCCTGGCCACACATGTCCTGGTACTGCTTTGTGCCGAGTTGAATTTTGACAAGGATAGAAATGTGGAGTCTAGCTCTCAAAAGGAGGGCTTGCATTTTTTTAGAGTTCTGGGTAGAAATTCTTTTATTACCCTCATTAGGCAATATAGTGGTACCGCAGCGTTCAACCACAATTTGTCCCAGAAGGCTGGTCAACTGCCAAGCCCTTTTTTCCACATAAGAAATAATGTACATGTAGTCATTGGTTCTGAATGGCTTAGACACACGTGTTCCTCTCACATCCTTAGCAATAAGTTCTTTTTTTTTAATTCAATTGTTGTTTTCCTCTTTCCTTCAGTCTTAGTGCTGGAAAGCTTCTTGGGTGCCAATATGACCATATGGCGGATATATGTATGTGTTAAATATTATATCCAGGGCAGGTCTTTACTGCTTGAAATCCACACACACAGTGATGCAATCCGCTTTGTCTCACCTGGAAGCATCATGGGTAAGAGTGGCATCTAATACAGGTTTTAGCATGATGGTCAAAGTCCCAAGTAAGTGGTTGAGCACTAACCAGCGTTCTCTCGAAAATATTTGTTAAGAACCAAAATGTTAGAATGCAGAGCAGTTCGAGTGCCAAGGTACCACTGCATTGGGTTGCCCTAATAGGGTTGCTTCTTAAAATTTTGTGACTTTGACTTACCGCCCATTTTTCTTCAGTGGCACAGTCTTACTGCCTCACCTGCAGTCTCTGTTGTGATCCAGCCTGTGGCCTCACAGGCAATGTGACACCCAGTGCCTTCCTGCCCCACATCCCTTCTCCTGGGGACCTACTGCTAGGAAGAGCCGTCTCATGAAGGACACACTGCTGATTTTCACAGATTCACCTTACATTCTAGCACTCATAAACATACGTGGATATATTCGATGAGATTCTAAACCAGAGTGTATGCGTAGAGGACAGACACTGTTTCAGATGGAGCTGGGATGTCATCAGTAGGAAAATCAGTGCCGTGCAAGCACGTCGGTGGTCCAAGCTCAGAATCGTCCTGGAGGTCAGAGCTCGGTCCTTGCCAGCTGGTCCATTACTGTGCACACATGACCTAATGTCTTTCCTATCCTTCCTATCCTTTCCTATCCTTCGTGAATAGATCAATTCCACTCCATTGTTGTGTTCGACTCCTGTTTTGTGCCCTAGATAGGATGTTCAGGTCGCTTCGTTCTGTTTTCTTTTGTCTTCTGGTTCTCATGACTTGATTCGAGGGTAAATAATACTTCCTGGTGGTTTCTAGGAAACCATTCATCGCCCTCACACTTTGTACTGAGGTTGAGCTAACTGGATGGCCTGTGGGCAGGGGGTGAGCGTGAGCCTCCACAGGGCCCAGGACCTGGCCTGGGAAGACGCGCTGCACGGGCTGGACAAGCAGATACCGAGTTGCCGCAGGCAGCAGAACACCATCTTTCCTGTGAGCGCCCCTGAGAGTCAGGCCGTGATGCATGGCCCAAAAGGTGCCCCCAGTCTGCCTTCCTCACGTGGGCCTGTGAATTCCTTTCAGAGCTGTCCAGCCACATCAGCAGCAGATGTTTGGCGAGGAGCTGCCTGACGCCCGCGAGGGAGAGCAGCCTGGCCCTGCCCGAAGGAAGCGGCAGCCCAGCATGTCGGAGACCATGCCGCTGTACACGCTGTGTAAGGAAGACTTAGAGAGCATGGATAAAGAGGTGAGGCCCTCTGAGTCTGAGCCTCTGCACCGTGCAGAGGCGCACGCTGTGAGCCAGCGCCTGGGTTCTCTCGGGTTTTTCTTTTACATGGGGTTTGTGACGGTATTCAGTGATGCGTCCCCATGTTTGGCATTAAGAACACTTTGATCCCTCTGGTTGGGTTATGGCTGAGCTCTTGGCCACCTCTGGACCCTACCTCCTGTTCCCCTCGCTCACCCCAAGAACATGTGGCCCTGCCAGAGACACTCTGGCTGTCATGACAAGAGGGCACTCCTAGCTTTCAGCAGCAGAAGCCGGGGGTGCTTCTCAGGATACCCCGCCAAAGAAATAGCCAGAAACCCAAGGGTCTCATGGTGAGAAACCCCGGATGACTGCTTTTAGCTGATCATAGATTCCAAACGTGGGCACATACGAATTATGGCCAGCAATTTCTTCTTGTGTCATTTTCCACCACTACCTAGTTTCAGGCACGTATGTGGAGTTGGTTTTTTCAGATGCTTAATTTGGGGAATAACAATACTGGGACTCCAGATCCACTTTGAATTGGGCGTAATTGCAGTAGGGGCGTAATTGCTCAGAACTAAAACAAAACCAAAGATGATTTTGTACGTCAATATTTTTGTCTGTCTCCTGGATTTTCTTTTAAAATAGCAGACCCACCATGGCATGACTCAGTACTCAGGTGCAAGCCCTGGCTTGGCTCTGTGTGACTCCTCTGTCCCTCAGCCCTGTGCGCTCCTCCCCTGGGGTCCCAGGCCAGCCCCCTGGTGGAAGGTCTACCAGGTGTTCTCTGGTGGCAAACCGCACTTTGGTAGGCCTCGTGAAGCCTGCCTGTGCTAGTGAGCAGAGCGGCCTGGGCTCGGGCCGGCCTCTGGTGAGTGAAAGCTGCCCTCCACACCAGGCTCCACTTCGCTGCAGCCACAGAGCCAGCGGCAGCTGTCCAGCTGACACTTCTACGAGGGCAGAAGTGCTTTGTTTTCCTTAAACATGCAGCAGAGAGCACTCGAGGAGGAAAACACAATTCTCATTTGTTTTCAGCAGAGGCAGGAAAACGCAGACAGCCGTATTCAGGATAGAATCTCATCACTTTTAGCACAGCTTTTCTGTCATCTCAAACAACAACTTGTCTTCTGGTGATTAAGCCTTTTCAGACACGCTGAACTTCTCTGTTTGCCGTTTTCCCATGTTGTTGAACTTTAGGTTTTCTTGTTTCGTGAACATGTTTTCTCCAAAAACTTTTCCTCAACCCCTAAGCCTGGGCAGCTCTGTCTGGGGGCAGCACCTGCTTCCAGCCTGGCACACTGGCTGCCACCCTATGGTTCTCCCAGGTTCCTGGCTCCCCGTCTGGGCCCCAGGCAGACGGTCTGTTTCGTCACACGGTGGCTACAGTACTGGTTCTTACTTGATATCAAAGGGGCCTGAAACCTCCATGTGAAACAGAAATGTCAAATGACACAGCAACTTTTAGTCAATCGGAAATTTAGTTCTCTTGTTCAATAATAAAAACTCGCCTTAACCCTCAGCCTCAGCTCGGCAGGAGCAAGCGCACAGAAGAGAGAAGCCCCAGCCCTGGCTTCTGCTGGACTCAGGCTGCGGCCGGCCAGGGGCGAGCGAGGCCGGAGGCTCAGTGCTCCCTGGGTGCCTGCACTCTGCTTTGTTCCCCCCTTCTGAGCTCGTGGGTCACAGGCCACCATGGCCTGAGGCAAGGTCCCTCCGCCCTCTGCTCTTGTTCCTGGGGCCTGATGCGCAGCAGCAGGGACTGGCTCTGGGTGTTCATCCTGCCTTTAGGAGGGGTGGAGGCAGCCTCATGGGCTCTAAGCACCAGGCCGCTCTCCCACACCTCAGACCACTTGGGGCTCACCAGAACAGTGCAGTCCATCGAGTGTCCTGTGCCACGTGGACTTGCTGGCGTGGCTGCCTCTCCCCTGGGGCCTCTGTGAAGTCAGTCACAGCAACCAAGGTTGGGCCTTCAGAAATCCTGTGGGGGCCACCGTCCAACCCTCTTGATAGGGCTTCACAGAAATTTTAGAGCTTTCTCTTTCTTTTTGCCAGAAACACACAGGCACACGGGCTCCTGCCTGTCTGTTGTCATCTGGGGTATTTCTCTGCGACAGTTACGCGGGCTGTCTGCTTGGGAGAGGACAGTTTCAGTCTCTGTCTCCTCCATCAGATGAGTAACTTTCTGTTCTGATATTTTGACGTAAATGCATTTTAAATAAATATCTCTGTGCTTTTCGCGTAGCCCGTTAAGCGTTTGGTGCCTGGTCTAGCCTTCCAGCCTCGTGGGAATGCCTCATTTGTCAGTCACTTCCCTCTGAGACAACCGGGCAGGGCTATCTTTACAACAGCTTCCACTAACAGGAGGTGAAAAGGTGCTTCTCCGCCTTTGTCCGGTTCCTGCTAGTGTGCTGCCATGGCAGCATCTGTTTGAAGTGTCCCCACACTGGCTTTGTAGGGTGGGCTCTCCTTCCACAGGAAAGCCTCTGCCAGGTGGGGGCGGATCTGAGGCAGCGCTGGGGGTGCTCCCCCAGGACAGGCTGTGGTGTGCAGCCCACAGGCTCTGCAGTTTTCAGCCTGTTGCTTCTTTCTGGAAGTTCCAGGGGTGGTTCCTTCATAACTAGCGGGAGTGAGTGCGCAGCGGAAGTGCCCTTCCTTCTTCCCTCTGTCCTGGAGCCTCAGCTCTGTCTCCCCACCAACACTGGCCAGCGTGTCTCTGGTCCCAGTGCCGAGGCCCTGGGCCTCCCAGGGCTGCCGTGCTCTGTTCCTGGGGTGGCTCCTGCCTTGGTCGCTGTCTCTGTTCAGTCCTAGATGGAAGAAAGGAGGCTTGGGCGTGAGCTCCCCTTCCATGGAGCCTTTTTTCCCTGACTTCACGGGCAGGACTGCCCCCAGCCCTTTCTGTCCTCACCAGCCTGATTGCCGGACGGCCCCTCAGGACTCAGGAAAGCTTTTGTGAGCGGAGGGGCAGGAGCTGACCTCAGGCCTCCTCATGGCAGTCCTGACAATGCCACTCTCTACCGCCGAGAGGGTACTGCAGGATTAGAAGCCACTGAAAACCAGCACTGCTGTGTATCCTAACTGCTTTCCAACTTTGCATTAAATAGATGTAAACGCCAAAGAGTTGGGCCACCCAGTGGCGTGCCTTAAGACAGAGGGTCATCGTGGAGGGCTGCCGGGCCCCCCCCAGACTGCTTTCCTGTGTTTGACCATGGGCTTGAAGGGCACCAGTGTGGGCTGCCCTGTCCCTAATAGTCCTGTGTGGCTGACTATGTAGCTAGCCCGTTCCGGCTTTGCCACCGACAAACCATCCGGCCTCAGGTGTGACTGCTGCAGACAGGCTGTCTTCCCTGCCGAGGGCCATCTGGGCTCTCCGTGGAAACAGGAACCTAACAGTGTAAGCGTTTGTCAACGCTGTGGGTTCTACACAGGTGTCGGTCTGATTCAGACTTCTCCTGCAAGAGACAAGCCTCAGCCTGCCGATCCTGTGGTCCTAAAGACCCTCTGACTCCCCTTCATTCAGTGCAGTTGGCCATGCGGGGAGTTGTCAGCCCCGAGTAGGACACTGGAGGAGGAGGGAGCACAGTCCAGGTACAGCCCCGGGGATCAGCCGCCCAAGTCCTCACTCTTGCAGAGGAGCAGCAGGCCCCGGGGTGAAGGACAGCACCTTCCTCATAACCAGGCGAAACCCAGCCTGGGTACAGGATCTAGGCACCGGGGACCCTGAATTCTTCCTGTGGTTTTTAACATGCCGTCTAACAACCCTGACTGCCTTCAGCCATGGCTGAGTTGGGGCCAGAGGCCCTTGTGTCCCAGGCCTGAGCAGGTAATTCAGGGAGACCGTGGAGCCAGAAGGAGCCCACCAGCTCCACCCTGCTGCCTCTGAAGGTCCCGCGTGACAGTTCATTCGCCCAGCGGCTTCCTCCCAGCCAGACTGCGGAGGACGCGGCTCCAGCCGTGCGGTTGGCTTTCCTTCTGCAGCCCTTTCAGCGGGGCAGCAGGGCATCTCAGGAGTGGCGTCCCTGGTACCTGGGCGCATTGGAGAGCTGATGTAGACTCTTGGGTTGCCAGCCAGTGGTTACTCCATTCTTCCCAGACCCTGTGCATGGGAAAGCAGCAGCAAGAGAGGGGCTCCACCCGAAAGGCACCTGCACGTCCACTGAGTCAGACGTGGCGCTGCGTACTGCCAAGGTGGCCTAGAGGCTGGTGGGAGCAGGTGCGCCGGCACCCATGTGCTGAGTGCCTCCCCCGAGCTGCCCAAACACCCCTGTAGGCTCCCGTGAGCTGCTGGATGCGGCTGGGCCTTCCCTTCGGCCCCTTTCCTGTTCTCTGGTCATGGCCGAGTATTTGGTGTGATAGTTCCCCGATCTTGGGCATCTGTCAGGCCTGTCCACAGTGTTTCCTGCTGGGGTGGAGCGGCTGTTGTCCCTGTAAGGACGGAGACCGTCTGCCTTCTCCACCTGTTCAAGCCGGGGCTCCACACCACCCAATTTAAGGAGCCAGGATGTGCTCCGTCTTGATTCTGAGCAGATTTTCTTTCCACTGAACGGTAAAGCATCTTTTCTGGGTTCCTTCCGTGGGTTAAGTGCTGGGAACATCTACTTCAAGCATAGTTAAAGCTTCAAGGGCCGGAGAGCCATGTGGGTCACCTGCTGGCTTCATGCCACCACCCATGCACTTTGCCTCTACTCTCCCTGCTTTCGAGTTCTGGGGCCTGGGATGCCTAATGGTCACCTGTGCGGAATGAGGCATGCTGGATGTGCTGTAGCCCAGCAGGGGGTGCTTTACAGGCAGGCTGTGGCCCTGGTCCATAAAGCAAGGGCCGCTGTCACTACTGCGATTCAGTGTAGTCATTGAACTATCAGCAACAGCGGTGAATCAAAAGAAAAGGGATGCAAATAGAAAAGGAAGTCAGATTATCTCTATTTGTAGATGATATGATTCCATACATAAAAGACCCTAAAGGCTCCACCAGAAAACTCTTAGAGCTAATAAACACTTTCAGCAAAGTAGCAAGATACAAAATTAATATATAAAAATCAGTAGCTTTTTGTTATAGAAATAACAACCAACCAGGAAAAGAATCCCATTCACAATAGCTTCAAAACATACAAAATACCTGGGAATAAACCTGACCACCCCCACATGTCTGTCAGCTTGTCATGCCCTGGGGGCTTACGTGTTGCTGTGATGATGAAGGATATGCCACCGTTACTTCAGATACCAGCGGGGCCACCTATGCTAGACAGGGTTCAGCTGAGTTTCCAGACTAAGACAGATTAGACAGAAGGACCCAGCAGCCCACTCCCAAAACAATTAGCCATTGAAAACCCTATGAATAGCAGAGAAACACTGTTGAATATAGTCCTGGAAAATGAGTCCCTCAGGCTGGAAGGCATTCAAAAGATAACTGGAGAAGAGTTGCCTCCTCAGAGTCAACCTTAATGGTGGGAGTGGAATAAAACCACTGGGACCTGCATTTGGTGATGTAGCACAACTTAAAATGAGAAGAAACATAGCGGCTATGACAGTAGGTCAATAGGTTCAAGCATAATAAGATCCTGTACATGGCACAGTGTTGGGTGGTGTTTCGTTCTGTTGTGCATAGGATTGCTATGAGTAGGACCCAGCTCAACAACATCTAACAAACCGGTCAACCTAATCAAGGTGGTAAAAGACCTCTACAGTGAAAAACTTAAAACTCTAAAGAAACTGAAGAAGATGCCAGGAGGTGGAAAGATCTCCCATAGTCATGGATTGGAAGAGTCATTATTGTGAAAATGACTGTATTACCCAGAGCAGTCTACAGATTTAGTGCAATCCCCATCAAAAAATGACATTCTTCACAGAAATAGAGAAAACAATCATAAAATTCATATGGAAGCTCAAAAGACCCTGAATCACTAAAGTCATCCTGAGCAGAAAGAACAACGTAGAAGGCATCACAATTCCTGGTTTCAAATTATACTACAAAGGTATAATAACAAAAACTGCATGGTACTGGCACAAAAACAGACACGTAGACCAATGGAACAGAATAGAGGATCCAGAAGTAAACCCACGCAGCTACAGCCACTTGATATTTGACAAAGGTGCCAAAAATTTAAAAAGACACCTTCTTCAACAAATGGTGCTGGGAGAATTGGATATCCTCATGTAGAAGACCTTGTATAAAATCAGTTCAAAATGGATCAAAGACCTTAGTGTAAAACCTAACACCTTAAAACTACAAGGGGAAAACAAGACATAGGCATAGGCATGGACAAGGACTTTTTGAATAGGACCCTTAAAATGCAGGAAACAGTACCAAGAAATGAAAAATGGGATTGCATTAAGTTAAAAAGCTTTTGCACAGCAAAGGACACAATTGTCAGAGTGAAGAGACAGCTACCAGAATGGGAGAAAATCTTTGCCAGCTATATACTAGACAGGGGATTAGTATGTGGAATATATAAAGAGCTCATAAAATTAAATACCAAAAGAAAACAAAATATCCAATCAAAAGATGGGCAGTAGAACTGAGCAGAGATGTCTCAAAGGAGGAAATACAAATGGCCAACAATCATAGGAAAAAATGTTCAGCATCTTTACCCGTCAGGGAAATGCCAATCAACACTACATTGGGATACCATCTTTCCCCAGTCAGAATGGCTAGCCTCAACAAACAATGACAAATGCTGGCGAGGATATGGGAAGAAAGGAACCCTTGTACATTGCTGGTGGGAATGCAGATTGGTGCAGCCACTACGGAAATCAGTACAGCAGTTCCTCAATAACTCAAAAATAGAACTACTGTATGACCCTGCTATCCCACTCTATATACCTGAAGGAATACAGATCAATATACCACAAAGGTATCTACTCATCCATGTGCATTGCAGTGTTACTCACAACAGCCAAGGTATGGGATCAATCTCAATGTCCATCAAACAGATGAGTGGATAGGGAAATTGTGGTATATATATATACCATGGAATTTTATTCAGCCATAAAAAAGGACAAAATTATGGCATTCACTGGAAAATGGATGGAACTAGAGATCATTTTAAGTGAAATAAACCAGACCCAGAAAGATAAGCATTGCATGTTTTCTCTCATATGTGGATGTTCATCTTATATATATATATTCATTATTAAAACAAAGTCATCAAAGTAGAAGGGGCCAAGCCGGGCACGGTGGTGCACACCTGTAATCCCAGCAGCTTGGGAGGCAGAGGCAGGAGGATCGCAAGTTCAAGACCAGAGGCAGTCTGTGTAATTTAGCGAGACCCTGTCTCAAAAAAAGTAAAAAAAGAAAAAAATGGGCTGAGAGTGCAGGGGTCCAGCACTTGCAAAGCATGCAAGCATGAGGCCCTGGGTTCAACCCCCAGTACCACCAAAAAATAAAATAAAAAAAAAAGTAGAAGAGGCCATTGTAGGGGAAAAATGGAGTAAAGAAAAGGAGGAGGGGTCAGGAAGAAAGGGCAGTGGGAGAAGAAAAAGGAAATACCCCATGTTGCCTGTAGAGCAAAATTGGGAAGTACAACAGGGTATACAAAGATAGGTACACTCAAGAAAGGAGAGGCATGCAAGTAGGAGGGGCCAGTGGTGGGCGGGGCCGGGGAGGGTCCTGAGAGGGTAAGGGAGGAAGTGAGCACGAGCGGGGAACAATGAAGCGCACGCGTGGTAATGCCATCGCGAGACCCGTTCAGTTGAACACTAAAAATTACCAATAAAATAAGATTCCTGGGGGAAGAAGACAAGAAGGCAACTAAGCGCAGCCTTAGGAAGCAGGGCATGGCCCAGGTCATGAGGCCGCGTCGCCGTGTGTGGCCAGCGTCCCGTCTGGAGACCACCCGTTCTGTGCAGCTGTCCCCTCTGTCCTTCACATTATTAACTTAGAGTATCTATAAATGCTTTTAGTTTTATATCAGAAAATGACTAGGGTGTTTGTTCTTTTGGCCAAGGAGAGATAACATTGCTATAGACTCCAAATACTTTGTTGTTGTTGTCAGGTGCCCTCGAGTTGATATCCGACTCATAGCGACCCTCATAGGGTTTTCAATGGAGACCGCTTCAGGATTGCCTTGGGAGTGGATTGCCAGGTCCTTCTCCCATTTTTGCGGTACTGGGAATCGAACTCAGGACCTCGGAGACTGCAGCCTAGCGCTCTACCAACTGAGCTAAATCTCAGCCCACTCCAAATACTTTAGCTGATATGAACTCAGGGTTAGTAGGAATACTTGTCTTGGAGTTCATGTGATCAGCTGTGTGAATGGTGGCTCTTCAGAGGTCTAGGTCCTGTGTCTACGCTGGTGTGGAGCCCTTGACACATGAGTTTCTGCACATTGGCCCCTTAGTCTCATCCTGCAGGGCCAGGAAGAGTCTGGACCCTGGCGGAGAGGAGCCTGGCCTGCCTGCTGGTCTGGGTGGGCCCCAGGGCCACATCGCCCTCCCCAGCACTGCCCCATCTGCTCCGTTTTCTCACGCTTAGGCTGTCTTTCCACTTCCTCCCCCCTCCACCTTTCTGGTGAGTGTCTGATGTCACTCACTCAGGTCAAAACTTGTGATCAGACTTCCTTTTTCTCAGAGGTCCTGCTTCCTAGAAATTGGCCAATGGGAACATCTGTGTTCTGTGTGTTGGCAAGATATGTAGCATTTCATGTTGTCTGTATCTGCTTTTTGTTTGGTGGAGATATCAGGGCTTAATTTAGTATATATTAAATTATTTTGTTTCTCTTTACATATTTGCTTTTTAGTTTTTGCCTTAGATTTAAGAAAATTTTCCTTAGCCTTTTCCAGGTAAATTAAATAGTTTATTACAGGTAACTGCTGTCAAAAGACAGTTACTTTTTCCTAAAAGAAAGCCTTTGATAGGTGCATGTCATTCCCACATAGAAATCTACATGTGTCAAGCCTCCGGAGGGAGAGCAGATATACGCACGGTTGTACTAAGACCAGGTTCAGGGTGTGTTGCGCTTGTTTGGCTATGCGTGTTTCTCTAAATCTTCCAGCCAGCCAGCAGAGTCAGTGTGCACACTAGAGTCAGCTCTCCACCACACACGGTTGGTGGCCAGGACGGTGGACACTTTTCCAGTAGGCCAGCCACACAGTGGGTCTCTCAAGATCCCTGGGTGGGAGCCGGGCACGGTGGCACACGCCTATAATCCCAGCGGCTCGGGAGGTGGAGGCAGGAGGATCGCAAGTTCAAGACCAGAGGCAGTCTGCGTAACTTAGCGAGACCCTGTCTCAAGAAGTGAAAAAATGAGCTGGGGGTGCACCTCCATGGTCCAGCACTTGCAGAGCATGCCAGCGTGAGGCCCTGGGTTCAACCCCCAGTACCACAAAAAAACAAAAAAAGACCCCTGGGTGGCTGTAACTGTCCTACCTGTCTCTGGGATGCTCGTGACTCTGGGTCTCACACAGGCTGTCCCTCAACCTGGCAGAACTTGGAGCAGAGCTGCACTCCTGGGAGGTGAGCCCGGAGGGAGCTGCCCATCAGAACCCTCGCTGGCGTCATTGACGCACAGGGGTGGGGGCGGCTCTGAAAGGGCAGCTGAGCTCAGCCCCTCTCTGCCACATGCATTTTCTTCTATGCACCTCCTCTGCCTGTCTCTACAAAGTGCAGGAGAGGAGCTGAAAGCATGAGTTTGGGGGCTGGAACCCTGAGGCTGGACACAGCAGGGTCCCAGTGCTGTGGTGCAGATGGCAGTGTTGAGCTGGCGCAAGCGCCCCTGAGCACCAGTCCCCCTGACCACCTGCTCCTCGCCTGCTGGGCCTTGGCCGTCAGGGCTCCTGGGCACCATCGGAGCATTGCCCTCGTGGCGCATCCTCCATTGGCGGGGAGAAGCAAGTGGACAGCCGGCGGCAGCAGGGCTGGAAGCCGCAGGGCCACGCACTGCAGCACTGCGCCCGGCCGCCTCTGGGGAGTGTGCTCCGGCCTCGGGGCCCCCGACCCAGAGCCCCCTGGGTGAACGCCCTGCCGCTCACACACAGCTCGGCCTCACGACCCCCTGACCTAGAGCCTCCGGGTGAATGCCCTGCTGCTCACACGCAGCTCATCAGCACAGCTCACGGGGACTCGCTTACCCCTGTGAGCAGGAAGCCCTCGTCCTGCCCCTCCGCATGTGCAGCCCAGCGAGGTTCCTGGGCACACCCCACTGCCCTTCCCTCTCTGCTTTGGTTTAAGAACTGGCTTAGTTTCAGACCCCAGTGTTCATGTAGGAAGCAGAACTAACTGGCCCCCCGTGGAGCAGCACTGGGCACCGCCTCACGTGGGCACGGGGAGTGGCAACCGCCTTTCCTGGGGGCGGGCAGGCGACTCAGACCCTGCAGAAAGCTAACTGCAAGCCCACTGACTCGGCCCTTTATCAGGTTGATGACATCCTCGGAGAGGGCAGTGACGACAGCGACAGTGAGAAGAAGAAGCCAGAAGACCAGGATGACGAGCAGGAGGGGGCGCCTCAGCCCCGGAAGCCCAGCGCACCCGGGCCCCAAAGAGAACAGCCTCCGGGGTCGTCTTCATTCTGCGAGAGGAGCACCTCTGGTGTCCACGGGCCCAGGTGAGAACAGGCACTGCAAGTCCCCAGGCCACACACTGCCTTTGGGGCGCGAGGTACCATCTGGTGCCAACAGCACATCGCTGTCATCTGGGTCTGCATTTCGTGGGGGACCGGGTGCCGGTGCCATTTTCACAGGGAGCGGGAGGGAAAGGTGCTGGCCGCCTCTGGTGTCCGCAGGCTCATCAGCTTTGCAGGCCCTCGAGTTCTCAGGAACCTGGGTTCTTGCCGTACATCGTGACAGGTCGTCCTGTGGTGAGGAGCAGTAGCGCCCGTGTGTGGAGGCCCCCGGCCCTCCGCAGGGGCAGGCCCTTGTTCCCACCATGCCCCCGCCACTGGCTGCCTCCTGGCTTCGGATGCTGCCGACTCACTGTCGTCACTGCACGTCACTTCTCTCTCCACCCGCCTGTGCCTGAAGCCCCTACAGGTGGAAGTGTGATCACCTCCCCTATTTCATCGGCCACATCTCAGGAGTCCCCATGAGGCCTCCTGGAGGCACTGTCTCGGGTGGCGGGCTGACCTTGGAAGCGCAGCTCGAGCCGTGTGGCCACCCACCCTCAGGCAGCGCCTCCGCATGGGCGGGAACTTCACGCCTTCATCCCTCGTCCCGTCTCGCTGGCTGGGCAGTGCTTGTTCCCAGCACGGTGACCACTTAGGGCCTCTCTGCTGTATTTTCCTCGAGTTTGCCATCTTTCTTTTGGTTGGTTGATGCTGTGCCACGCAGAGATTTGAGTTACTACCTAGCGACACGCACCGTCTTCCACTTGTGGCTGCTGGTTGTTTCTCAACCTCAGAATCCTGTCACCCCTGTTTGCTTTAGATATGTTCAGGTCTTGACCTCTTCACGTGTAAATCTCCGCAAGTTAAGATTTACCTGTTTTAGGACTCTTGTGTAGTTATATCATGCTCAATTTAAATAATATCCTTCTGTGGATATTTAGGTTTCCAAATACTTGGTATCATCAATGATACTGTAAATAACTTCGTGTGTGTGTGAACATTGGAGCACTTGTCTAAGTATCTGCTTGGAATAAATCCCTGGGAGAAGAATTAGGGGGTCAAAGTAACCATACATTGTTACATTTTCTTGATATTACTACTTTCCTACTTTGCCTTCCAGTAAATTCTACTAATCCGCAACCTTACCGTGACTGCATAGGAAGACTTTTTCATTAGTGCCTCTATCACTGTGCTTGGGCAGTTCAGGATGATTTTTTAAATCATTACCAATAAAGTGGGAGAGAGACTGTGTCTCTTTATTCTCAAAAAAAAACAAAAAACAAAAAAGATTACCTGTTTTAGTAAAACAAGAGAGAGACCTGATTTGTTCCTGATAGTCTTGTCAGCAGCTTATTAAATATTCTCTGTCCCTCTCCCTCTTTGTGTCTATCTCTCCCTCCCTCTCGACAGTTTCTCACTGTGTAGGCCGCACTGTCTTTGAATGCACCATGAATACCAGGCTGGCCTTGAACTCACCTTGGTCCTCCAGCCTCCGCCTCCTGAGTGCTGGGATTACAGGTGTGAGCCACTGTGCTCAACTTTTTTTTGTAAATAGACTATGCATTTATTTCATTTATCTGTGTGTGTGTGTGTGTGTGTGTGTGTGTGTGTGGTAATGGGTATCAAACCCAGGGCCTCACACAGGCTAGGCCAGCACCGCCCCTGAATGATATCTCCAGCCCCTGAAATAACATTCTCCACTAATCTGAAATGACATCTGTACCCTGAGTTAAGATCCCTTGTACCTCCGGGTCTGTTCTGTTCTATTGATCTCTATGTGCTATTAAATGGTGGAGGGTGGTATATATTCTAAATAAACCCATCCGCTTCTTCAGAGATGTTTTATCACACTGAGACACCAGCATAGGTAAAATCCAAGTGCACTGCAAGGTCGGGGTGGACGGTGAGTCCCAGGGCCCCAGCCCCGCACCTCGCTGGGGGCACCCCTGCTCCTGGCAGTGGGACCCTCAAGAAAAAGACTGCCATCGGCCCTTTTCTTCCCTCGGTCTTGCCAGTGTCCTCATGTCGGGGTGTGGGTTGTGGAATTGTGCAGTGTGTGTTACCACTGTAAATCACTGGAATCTGGCGGGCCTCCATGATTGTTTCCTTCCTTACCTGGATTTGCTGAATGCTCTGATCTTTTACCTGCTTAGCCTTCTCCCTGCCCTCCTGTCCCCGAGAGCCCTGCTGCTGCCACCACCATCACCTTGTCCCGGCCCCTTGCCCTTCCTTTGCGAGCCTGGCCCCCTCTCTACCCTGGGAAGCAGGTCTCCTGTTTGCCTGGTGTGTTGCTGTTTCCCTTCTCTGCTGTAGTTGGTCTTCCAGAAGCTCTCTGAGACTGCGTGTGTGCGGCAGAGGACGGCAGAGGACGCAGTCCGAAGGTGGTTTCCTGCACATGGTTGTCTGGTGGGTGGGCGGGGCACAGGGCCTACAGTGAAGCAGCTATTAAATGGTGGTGGGGGGTATATATTCTAAATAAACCCATCTGCTTCATCAAACATGTCTTATCGCACTGAGACACAAGCATACATTAAATCCAGTGATTTACAGTGCTAACAGAGCACCCACTGTCGTCTCCGGCCTCTGTGTCATTTTCAAGGCATGTCGTCTCTGGGACGTGGAGCTCCCTCATCCTTGGTGTTGTGAATGTTTGGGCCCTGCCAGTCAGGGCACAGTGCTGACCGCACCACTCACGTCTCTTCTCTGTACCCTTAAAATCCAAAGGCCTCACTCAGGGCCGCGTCCACCTCCGCTGAGCCTGGTGGGGAAGCGCGTGCCCGTGCACCGCCACCCGTGCCCCGCTGGTCCAGGAGGAGTGGCCCAGTTACACCAGCAGGTGGAGCTCATGCCGCGTAGCCTCGCTCCTTCTGTGAGGAAGACCCAGGACAAGTTGACTCGCAGCTGGGCTTAGCCAGGAATCGAGGTTTCCATTTGGCAGCTGCCCCTGTCGGTTAGGAAGCAGCACTTATAGCCTCGTCGAAACGATGCTGCATCGCGTTGGACAGATTTATTTTTTCTGGTTTTTTGTTTGTTTGTTTCGAGACAGGGTCCCAGTAAATTGCCCAAATTAACCCTGAACTCGTGATCCTCCTGTCTACATCTTGAGTGCTGGGATTACAGGTGAACACCACGCCCAGCTAGCAGTGATTTTTGACTTGAGTGTCGGGACTGAGGAGCCTTGATCTTCCCACGTAAGTCGTATGGGATTTAGTCAGTTGTGTCTTCTTCTCTGGACAGGTGCTCAGGTCTGCAGGGAAGCTCGGGACAGGTCGTGAGTTAGGAGGTGAGGAGTGGGGCTCTGAGGGTTCTGTGCCCCCGAGAGAACCCCAGGGCACAGGGAGACGTGCTCCGGCAGGCTGCATGGTGACAGGTAGTGCTCAGGTGGAGTTGGCCTGGGCTGCTGGAGTGGTGAGGTGTCGGATCGAGCAGCCCAGCGCCTGCCAGAGACCAGGCCCATCTGTTTCCTGCCACCCCATGCAGGAGAGGATCGTGGCCATAGTTGCTGTCATAGTCTCTTTACTGAATTGACCCCAGTGGTTTTGGAGCTTGAGAACAGAAGAGCAAGCCGTCCGCAGACCAGGGTAGAAGCAGCTTTATGCAGACGCTCAGACGCCTCTCAGCCTCTCCAGGCTCCTCCCTCGCCCCAGGCCCCACCGCGCCCGAGTCCATTTTCCCAGGAGAGCTGCAAGTTCCCCCTGCAGCTCAGCTCGCCATGTGCAGGCTGCCACTGAAGGGCTGTACCCTCCGTTGGTCCTGTGTGCTGGAGGGGGCGCCACGTGCTCAGGATGTGCATGGCTTCTGTCAGCTCTTGGGTTTGGAGGTGTCTCCTTCCAGTGCCAGGGAAGCCAGAACATATGCTTTCTGATTTTTTGTTCCCTTTTATAGGAAATAGAAACAGAAGTGAATTTTTAGGATTTTTTCATGGAATATTAGTATTCGACATCAGGTAAGATACTGTCTGAGGTTTTTGCTTCTGTGTGTAGAACATTTCCGTTTGCCCTTGCTCTCTCCCAGCGGAGGGCAGGTCAGGCTCCTCACAAGGCGCAGCGGTTGGCCACACCTCCCGCCAGGGTTGCATGGCCAGGCTGTTCTGCATGCCCTTCATACCACTTAACATCGAAAACAACCCCAACAGGAGGAGAGGAGGGGTGTTTTTACCTGTCCACCAAGAAGTAATTCATTCTTAGATCGGCAGACACAGGTGTGCCCACACACGTCACCTTGGCCCCTGAGGTGAAAAATCAGGCATGAACTGCCAAGCCTCTGCCCCACGGGAGCCCTTCAGGGTGTGCCGAGTGCCACACAGACCCGCACACCATTGTCAGAGGATGGCGAGAACCCGCATGGCCACACGGGAGGGGTCTTTCCATCCAGGTCTTTCCCTGGGCGCTTTTCTTGCAGCTGTGGTAGGAGGCCACCTGTGGCTGACAGCAGCTCTAACCTACGGCTTCAACTCTTCCTGGGCTGATCCTGGAGTTAGTGGAGAAGAGAAAGCAACAGTGTTTAATTAACTGGTGGAAACCGCAGCAGTGTTGTTGGTCCCTGTCGTTCAGAAGTGTGAGCAGGTGGGCCAGGGCAAGTCCTCCTACATCAGCCTCCAGGTGCTGAGATGACAGGCGTGGCCACCGTGCCTGGCTACGTGCTGTCCTTACGTGAGAGACCATGGCTCTTCTTTCCGGTTCATGGAGCCACAGCTCCTTCCCTGACTTGGTGTCTGACCCTGTGCTGACCTTCCCTGGGGAGCCGTGCAGCAGGGACCAGGATCTGGACAGAGGGTCTGGCGAGGGAGCGTGTGCCTGGGCCAGCTCTGGGATAGCACGGTCGCCACAAGCCACGCAGGAGCCCTGCCCTTGGGTCCTGGCGCCTCCAGCATGCAGCTGTGGCCCCTACACAGATACAGGCCCGTGACAGACTTGACCTGCGGGCTGCAGCCTCATCTTCTTGTGACTGGGCAGAGCCCGCCCGTGCTGCAGGTGGCAGGACGTCCGGCCCTACGAGCAACACCGACAGGCTTCCCGCAGCCTTTTCCTCTCGTTGATGGAAGGCGCTGTGGGGCCAGGCTTGTTCCACAGCAGGAAGGAGCTCGGGAGTAATCCCTCTGCTCAGTGTTACCATTGCTTCTCCACACAGGCTCATCCACGCACAGCCGAGTCAAGGGTACTTAGTGAAGCAGGACCCAACCTCTGGGCAGTGCTGGTCTTATCTTTCTAGTTGTGACTAGCAATTTGAAAAATGCAGGCTTCATAGACTGTCTTCATTGGAGTAGATGCTGATATAAAACATCAGTATGTGTTTTATTAAAATAGTTGTGCATCTCTTTTGGGTAGTAAATTTTAGGCCCTAATCCGTGTGTCCTATGAGAGCAACGTACTCAGAAATCTGGAATATGGGGGGAAACTTGCATGTATTATTCATGATTATATCCCTGCCTTATTCCACCGAATTAGATGTGGTTTTTCAAGCTTTAGATTTTTCCAGAACTAAATCTGCTGATATTTTTCTATGGAGCTGCGCCGCTTTTTGTAAAAACAAAACATAAATACTGCATGTTATGCTAGGAGGAAAGGAAGCTGGTGTCTGTTACAGACATTGATTACCATGGCCTGCAGCTGCCTGTTTCTAATTTTTGAGATAATTTTTAATTACTAAAATGTAATTGTGTTATATTTTAAATGTGACCCGAGCATTGTTTAGCCAAGCACGAGGGTGTGCTTGGCCTCAGCGAAGCTCTCCCCTGTCACAGGCCACGGCCAAGGCGGAAACTGCTGGCCAGCCTCTGGGCATCTGGACTGCCCCAGGTCCTGGCCTGGTGCCCTGTCTGTGCCCTCCAAGTTCTCCTCCCCCCATTGCCCTTTCACCAGTGTCCTTCTGCCTTGTCCCCTTCTCCACGCCCCTGTCGAGGACGCACTCTTTGCTTCTCCGCACTTCCTCGGACTCGGTGCCATGAGCACCCATCCCAGACACGCGTCTCGGGGCAAACTCCTGATTCCTGTGCTTCAGTCAAAGTCATTTCTTGTTGTTGTTGTTGTTAGGTGCCGTCGAGTCGTGCCGTACTCATAGTGACCCTCATAGGGTTTTCAATGGCTGACTGTTTCGGGATTGTCTCGGGAGTGGGTTGCCACATCCTTCTACCATTTTTGCGGTGCTGGGAATTGAACTCGGGACCTCAGAGACTGCAGAGCGGCGCTCTACCAACTGAGCAAAATCCCAGCCCCAAAAGTCATTTCTAAGGCACATAAAAGCTGTCGCTCTAAGCTCACACTGTGCCCTTGTGCTTCAGACACACCTGTGGTCAGTCCTCAGCCCTGTCCCTAGGCCTGTGAGACTGGTCTCCCTGATAGACACCACCCATGGGCATCTCATGAGAACTAAAGGGAAGGGCACCCGGTGTGCCAGAGTGCGCTGTGCACCAGCCCCAGAGGTGGCCTTCGCCCGACCGTCCTGCCTGTGCTCAGACCTCTGCCCACAGTGGGGCCGGCATGGCCTGCACAGCTCCCCGCACAGCGTGGGCTTTCCAGAAATACTCCGTCGGTGAAAGTGTCACTGAGAGGAGATGTCTGTTTGGAAGATACCTCTCTCATGGAGCCTGTAACTTCTTGTTTCTGTATTTAAAATACAGGGTTTTTGTTAGTTGGCTTTGTTTATATTCAGAACAGCATTACAAACTTGGTTGTTTCCTGTTGGTTATACTTCCCACGTGGCCCTTAACTACTGGTTTAAAAAGGGTTAGGTTGACTTTCAAAGGATGGATGGTAAACCCAATTGACAGCTTTCTCTTTACTTCCTATTTTCTCAAGCAGTTAGGCTGTTGGTATTAGAATTAGATGCTTCGCAAAAGTCAGTCTCCATAGGAAGCTAGGATGGTTGTGCAGCGGAGCTCTGGGTTTTCAGCCCCAGCAAGGACATGAGACTTCCCAGAGTCTGGAATGACAGGAGAAGGTGGCCTGGCACCGTAGAGAAACATGCCCTCCTGGAGCTCATCCACACACGCAGTCACGCGCGAGTTGGCTCCTGACCCCATGGACACTTCGGTCTGACTTTTGCAGCCAAGGAGTCCTGTGAGGTGTCCTGCTGTGTTTGAGGGTGGGCAGCCGTCCCCGGCAATGGCAGCAGGTGACAGTAGCCAGTGATGTCAGGTAGAAGACCCTCGTGAGGCTGAGGGGTGACTTGCCCCCTGCTGGGTCCTGCCCACCCGTGGCCCGTGCCCAGAATGCACATACAGGCCTGGCCGTGCTCCTCTCTGGTGACATCATTGGGTCCCAAACAGCAACGGTGAGACTGAAGTCAGGCGCTGCCAGCGCCGTCCATGTTTTCCCTCATTAGGTCAGGTCGTCATAGTCTTTGGTGTTTCTGATCTTCACGTTTTATTAATACTAGATCTTTTATCCCCCAGTACTTGGGGGTTGAACCAGGGCCTGGCACAGTAAGTGACCCAGACAGTCTTTGAGAGAGTGGTTCTAATCCAGCCCTTCTGGGTGTCAGGCACGTGGTGAGGACACCATGGAACTGGTGTGAACTCCCCTTGAGTCCCATGACCCCTCTCAGCCAGCTCCACCTGGTGGCAGGCTGTGTGTGGCCTCTCTCTCCTCTCCGTGAGCTGAGGCAGCAGCACTTGTTAAAAATGTGCTTCAGAATCTGGTGCGAGCTGCCCCACCACTCATTCTGTGTCCAGGTCCTCGCTGGCTGGTGGTGGTTCTGCCCATCAGTGCCCCGGGGTGGCACACCTCCTGCGCCTGCCATCACAGGGCTGAGCTGCAGCCTCCTCTGCCTCCTGGCTGTGCAATATGCATCCTGGACCAGCACCCTCAACCCTGACGATTCCGTTCTCATCCGATGGTGTCCTGCAGACAGGGCTGCCGGTCCCAGCAAATGTGTGTTTTCAGTGTCCATAGATACGGCTAGACCTGCTTCCCAGTGACCGCCTGAGTTCTCACAGAATCGGGCATCCCATCCCCTGGCCCCGTCCTAGCAGGCTGCTCTCCGGGGTGGGGTGTGATGCGCAGTCCTTACCCTGATTTGCACCTCCCTGGTGCCGCTCTGTGTTCACCGTCCCTTTTGAATCCAGCTCTGTGTTTTACTTGGGAGCCTTCCTCTGATTTTAGAAGCTGCAGGCCATCCATGCACCATATGTCTTGCAAATGTAGTGTTTACAACTTTGTGGTGTGTTTTGCTAAGCAAATATTCATTTGCATGCAGCCAAATATATCTTTTGGGAAGTTTTCTTCTCTGCCCTCAGAATTCAAGCGGTTTCCCTGCTTTGTAGGTCTTTGTATGTATATGTGTACATTTGGTTCTTAAATTATTTTTCCTGCAAATGGTGCTACAACAGTTAAATGTTGCTGGATGTGGTGGGGCACAGCTGTAACTGCAGCACTTGAGCTGCAGGAGGATTGTGAGTTCAAGGCCAGCCCTGGCTACATAGCAAGTTCCAGGCCAGCCGGGGCCATGTAGTGAGATCCTGCCTCAAAAACTCAAAAGAGAAAAAAGTTAGCTGTCCGAATACAAAAAACAGATCTCAGCCTGTACCTTGTACCAATTACCAGACACAGACATTAACTGAGACCAGGTTGTAGACCTAACTGTCAAACAGAGGCTTTCAGCATAAATAAACCAGGAGAAAATACTCACGACAGTGTGTCACACAGTGGGTCTTTACTTACGATGCTCAAAGTGCTGCTTTGCACAGGAGCCTGGTATGAGAATGAAAACGTGGCACACAAGCCGGGGGGAAATGTGTGCGGCACACACCTGAAGAGAACCCAGGTCACCCCTGTGTAAAGAGCTGTCGGACCTGAGCAGTGGGAAATGCACAACCTAACAGCAGCGTGGTCAAAAGACACTGCCACATCCCATGGGAGGAAGTGGAGGAAGCCACGGTGAGATTGCGCCATGTGCCAATTAGAATGGCATAGACCAGGCACAGACAGCTGGAGCTCCCTGGGCTGGCAGGGATAAAGAGGAGCCCGTGGCCCCCACGTGGCCTATTTGCAAGCAGGACAGGGTGTAGCTGGGGAAAGCTGCGTGGCAGTCTTTCATGGGCTTTTTAGGGATGCTTTCCCTGCTATAAATGTGGATTGAGCTTGAGGTGTAACTGTGACCCTCCCTCTCCCTCTCTGCTGCATTGGAGCCCCCTGAGACCACGTCGTGTGGGCCCAGGAAGGTGTGAGGAAGAGAACAAGTGCTGCGGGAACTAACACTGTGTGCCCAGGCGGAGCAGAGGCCGTCTGTGGACATGGGACGCTGTGAGTGGCTGGATGAGGCCTGCGCCTTTGTCTCCAAGAGCCACTGCCCCATCCTCTGGGGCCCCAGGAGAGTGGGCCCTTGGTGGCAGAGACCACGTGCCCAGGGGCGTCATAACCCCCAGGGGCTCCTGTGGTCAGGAGGCCCCATTACGTTGTTTTTATTTGGAAAATTGAATTCTGGTTTCACCATTTGTACTTCATTCCTTGAAGGAATTTTTTGGCTTTGAGGGCTTGGGTCTTTTGCACATGCTAGGCAAGTGCCCTGCCTGCAGCCATAGCCCTGTGGCCTCCGATCCTGTCACATCTCAGATAAGCAGGGTTAGGCCTGGTTAGTACTTGGATGGGAGACCACCTGGGAACACCAGGTGCTGTAGGCTTGGGAGACGGACCTGGTAACCCACTCCCAATCAATCTGCCATTGAAAACCCTATGAACAGCAGAGAAGTACTCACAATAGTGTTTCACGTGTTGTATGTAGGGTTGCTAGGAGTCGGATACCGACTCGACAGCACCTGACAACAGCAACAACAGGCAAGTGTCATACCTGTAACTATACCAGCAGGTCCTGCATTCATCATAGTCTGATTTTCATACTCCAGCATGGGGAGTTCTGCTCAACAAAACTCAGCTTTTTTCCTTAGTAGAAAACACTCATTCCAGATGACATAAAAATGGTGTGTTTAGAATCCAGGCTGGTAAGAGACATGGCTTTTAGTAAGATGATCTCGTGGCCGAGGGGCCCCATCACAGAGGTGAATGGTCGAGTCCTCTGCTGTAGGGGCCGGGCTGGTGGAGGACAGTCTCGTGGCCGAGGAGGAGCACTCACTACAGCAAGACAGTGCAGTTCTCGGACACCTCGCCAAGGCCGACCGCAGCGGGCGCTCGTTCCTCTCAGTCAGCCGCGCATCTCGGCCTCTGGCTTTGCGTCTGATCATCTCGTGACACTGCACTTGTCTCTTAGTTAGGAAAATGACCGGGCCTTCCAAAAGCCAGCGTTAATAGTCTCACATTCTGCTATAATTTGTGTATGTTAGTTCCCACTGTACATGTTATAAGTGTGGTACACACGTGTGTTAAATATACACACACATGTATAATATCTGTGGGGTATGTGTGTTTAGCCAAAGGTGTTTTTAAGCCATAGTGTGGCACATTGTCTGTGGGAGGTGTTGCAGGGTTAGAACTGCAACCCGCTTGCCTTCTGTCAGGGTGAAATCAGGGCAGGCACAGAGGAGTCGGTGGAGCATCCTTTTTTAAGGTTGTAGCTGAGTGTCATAGAGCGAGGGCACCACAGCCTCAGGGCCACGGGAGGGGTGAGTGTCAGAGTTCAGGACTTGGAAACATAGACGTGTTCTGGTTCCAGTCTGCGGATTCCTCGGGGACAGAGTTGGTTTGTGAGGCCCAGAGAAAAACATGCAGTGGCATTTTCTGATGCTACAGAGCGCCGGTATTCATTCTGGTTTGTTTATTAAAGTGATGCGTCTCAGCAGCTGCCTGAGGAAACAAGTTTTGAGACGAGGGACCCCACAGTGGCCGCGTCTGGTTACCTGAATTGGCTTCTGTTTCCTTTTTGCTAATGTGACACAGCAGCTGCGCTAACGGAGTCCCCTGTCCATCCAAGGCTTTTGGTTAGTTGCTCATGTGTGTGGATTTGGCCGTTCTTTATGCCAATCGAAGTCCTGTGGTGCCTGGAGCTCTGGGTAGGAAGGAAGATGGTGTGCATTGGCCCTGTCGGTGGACAGTAGTCGCAGCCCACCTGCCTCAGGCAGGGGCTGTGGACAGGAGCTGACTCCTCATGGGGCCTGGGAAGGTCCACTGCAGGAGCCCGGAATGAAGAGGACCCGGCCCCCCACCATCATGAGGCGTTTGTTCCTGTCATGCCAGCCGACAAGCGGCCTGCTGGTTCCTGTAGCCTGGGCGCCACCTCTGTCCCTTGTCAGGTGGGAACCTGCTCCCGGCCGCTGCAGGGGTGGAGCTGACAGCATTGCAGGCCTTTCTTTCCTTTGTCATGACCTCTGCCATTACTGGCATTTGTTATCTGTCTGCCTAGAAACCTCCTCAAGTAAGGGACAGAATTCCACCCTGATGTGTGCCCGAGGGCCAGGCTGTTCCCCACCAGGGTAGATGGCTTCTGCAGGCCACCCCAGCTCCAAACGCAGAGCCCAGCAGGAAAGGACAGAGGGAGCCCCTGTGCCATGCCCTACCCGTGCCCACCACGTGGCTCCGTGGTCCCTGGGACTGGTGGCCTGCGGGACCTGACCGCAGGGTTGTAACGATGTCTTGCATTGTGCTCAGAGAAGCCCCTTGCGAATGCCGATTACAGAATGACACTGATGTGCCACGTACCTGCCCACCGCCAGCGTCTCACGGCAGTATCGCTTTCCTTCTGTCTGCAGAGGCCACAAGAGGAAGCTGAGTGAGGAGGACGTGGCCAGCGAGTCCAGCAAGGAGTCCAGCAACGAGGACGAGGAAGGCAGCAGCTCGGAGGCAGACGAGATGGCCGCGGCGCTCGAGGCGGAGCTGAACGACCTCATGTGACGGGACCTGCCACGGCGGCCGCCGCCTCAGCCCATGCCAGCCCTCTGCTCGGCCTTCCCCCAGAACAACTTAGGTCTTGCTGAGCTCCACATACAGAAACACATTATTTTGCAAAAACAGGTGTTTTTAAGAAGTTTTACTATAGGAAAGTCCACCTTTCACATGACAGTGTGGCGGGGAGTCAGCGCGCCATGCCACAGAGCCCCGCGGAGCATCACACGGCAAGACGGGGTGTGCGGGTTTCTGCCACACCGTCCAGGGCTAGGGGGCTCCCTCTAAATCCCACAGCATGTTATTTAGGGTGAAAACTCGGGGACGCAGCGAGAACCTGGCACCTGGTGTGTTTCGCAGATGAGGCTGTCGGAATCTTGAAGGGTTTTTAGTGAGGCAGAGCAACACACGTGTGTACAGAACCCCGAGATGTACAGCCGCCCGCTGGTCCCTCAGAGGACTCGCCAGCCACCTGGGGCTCTGCCACAGATCCTCCCTGCAGCCTGGGCTACCAGCAGCCGTGACTTCCCAGCATGGGCGTTATGATGAGAGGGGCTTCCCTTCCCTTGGGGTCCCTGTGCTTCGAGAGAACTGATGTAAAGTTTTGTATATTTCATATTGGACCCATCAAGCAGATTTTCTTCCATTTAATAAAACTCGTTTTTGTAAGCTTCCTTCTCTGTCGCACTGTGGCAGCGGGCAGCCCCTCTCCTGTCCCTCAGCTGGGATCCAGCTCGGCAGCTGGACACTGCACTGGGTGGGGCACCGTCTCAGCTGGTTTCTTGTCAGAGCTTACGGAACGGAAACACAACACGAGCTGTGCTCCATGGCACACACCTGTGATCCCCGCAACTTGGGAGACTGAGGCAGGAGCATCTCAAGTTCAAGGCTAGAGACAGTCTGAACTCCTCGGTGAGACCATGTCTCAAAATGAAAAAAGGGACTTGGGGTGCAGGTCAGTGGCAGAGCACTTGCATGCGTGAGGCCCTGAGTTCGAATCCCCTATACTAAAAAAAAAAAAAGACAAAACAGAGCACACTAAGAATTTGTTCAAAAATTACTCTGGCGAAATCCCAGTGACCTGAGCAGCTGAAGCAGGAGGATCACAAGTTCAAGGCCAGAGGCAGCCTATGCAGCTTAATAAGACCCTGTCTCAAAAAATGAAAAAGGGGATGGGGCTACAGCTGAGTGATAGAGCGCCTTCCTAGCATATACAAGGCACTGGGTTTCATCACCAGCACCAGAAAAAAAAAGTGACCCAGGCCTCAGAAACAGGAGAATTCTCAGGCCGCTCTGTGGCCATTACTCTTGCCGCTATGAGGGCCCGTTTCCCAGGAGACGGTACCAAAACCTCGGGAGGACACAGGGCCATCCCCATTTCCAGCGGTCAGATGCGCCTAAGGGGGTTGGCAGCTCTGGCCCGGTTCTCGTGGCCACAGTCGGAAGGTGGGTTCATCACAGGGCATGTCCATCTGACAGTGCCCCGTGGCCAAGGCTGGTCAGTGTCTGGAGCCAGGACCCCTTCATGAGAAGAGGGACACGCAGTGACCTCCATCTTGAGACCATGCTCTGAGGTTTCTGGGCAGAGCAGCCTCAGTCTTCCCTAGGAGCCTGGCCCTGCTGGGCTGTGGGCCGTGGAGGAGAAGTCCAGAGTCCATGCTGGGTCCCCGATGCCATGACCTGTGCCCCAGGACTGTCGTGGGCAGAAGAGATCACCAGGCCTGGGCCTCGGCCAGCCAGGGGAGGTTTCTCGTTGTTAAAGACCTCGTTATTGACACACCACTTCGCCAACGAGTTCAGCTGCGCGGCAAGCCTGCTGCTGCCTTTGCCAGCGACTTGCCACAGTGATGACAGTGTCAGGCCCGGCTGCGCAGCACTCAGTGCTATTTTCGGCTCTGGTTGGCTTATCTTTATGTATCAGTTTGCTTTTTTGAGAAGTTGCGGACAGGGTTTCAAGGACCACTGGATCTTGGAGCTCACCAGATGCCCAAACACCATCAGGAGCTGGGGCTTCCTCTCATGGTTTGGCCTCCCTCTCTGTCCCTTCTGTCTTGGCTGGGCCTTCCCCACAGCACAGCCAAGAGGACCAGACTCCACCCTCCTGAGTGACATGCACAGGGAGGGGGACGTGGATAGACCACCACAGGCCCAGGAACTGCACAGGCCCTGCCACAACCTCCCCTCGGAGGTCGTCATCCCTAAGTGTGATTACTGAACTCTCTTCATCGGCAGTCATCAAACTCTCTGTCTTCCAGCCAGGAAAGGGGGGAGGCTCCCTGGCGATGGGTCTGTCTTGAGACAGAAGTGAAACCTGTGGAATCGTGGGTAGAGATGATCAGGGCTTCCTCTCTGGACATGGCAGATGAGTTCTGAGGCTGGCATTTGTGGAAGCCCTGCAGTGCGGAGCACAGATGTCTGTGGCCTCATGTCATCCTGTAATGTGCTTGTCTGGGCTGCTGGCCGCGGCCCGGCCCCATTCCCCTGCTTCTCCGGCTTGTCTCTGCACTCTTGGTCACACCTGAAGGAGACATGCAGGTGTCTCCACCTGCAGCAGGAGGCGGCTCTCTCAGGCCCTTACGGCTTGGGCCATTTGGGGGCCTGGGCCACGTGGACCTCAGTCTTGGAGGTGCTCCCAGCAGTTGAATGAGGATGGCGTCCCTCTACCTGTGGTCGGTGCTGCAGTGGAACTAACGGATCAGTTAGTTCCAGCGCAACCCCGAGACCACTGCCCTCAGAGACGAGATTCGCAGAGCCAGTCAGTCAGCGCCACCACCAGCCAACTGCAGGAGCCACGTGCTGATGACGGGCCTCAGCGGAACTGAAGGCTGGTCAGGCCTCCCATCTGAAGAATGCCTGCTGCCCTAAGTGGCCTCTGTGCCTTGACTTCACCACCCTATGGCCAAATGCAAACTCCAAGGTGAATTGCCAAAAAAAAAAAAAAAGTCACTTTACAAACTGATGTCCCAGAGGAAGCAAGACTTCTTTCAGCTGAGCTTATAGAGGCGGGAGTACAGCGAACAGTGGTGTGCAGCACCGGGAAGGGCCGGGCTCAGGAACACGCTCGCGTCAGCACCGGGGGCTTGCTGGAGAGCAGGACCCCTGTGCACACATGCCCCGGGCGCCGGCATCATCACAGCAAGACAGACACTGGGTGACCCCCTTGCTCTGTTCTTGGACAACCTGGCTGACCTTGTAGCAAGTTCACTTACACTCTGGGGGCTCCTCCTAAACATAGGATAAAAACACAGATGGGGACCTAGGGGCTGCAAAGATGGTAGGGAACGAGCCCAGCTGGCCAAAGGGCCTGGTAAGATTGTGTGCCGGGCACAGAATCAGGGAGCATCTCATTGTGTTGGACCTGCCTTGGTGGCACCTACCAATAACAATAATTATATATATATAATATATACATATATTATATATATATATATGAATATATATGTATTTTACTGTAGTAGGTATTGTTTTAGTTTGCCTTTCTCTGATGACAAATGATACTGAGCATCATGTCATCCGCTTGTTAGCCTTTATATCTTCTCTTTGGGGAAATGTCTAGGTCCCTTAACTACTTTTACATTGTTGTTGTTGTTAGGTAATGTCAAGTCTTGTCCAACTCATAGTGACACTTACAGGGTTTTCAATGGCTGATTGTTTGGGGATTGCCTCAGGAGTGGATTGCTACATCCTGCTCCCATTTTTGCAGTGCTGGGAATCGAACTTGGGACTTCAGAGACTGCAGGTTAACGCTCTACCAACTGAGCTAAATCCCAGCCCCACTTTTACACTAGCTTCCTTTTTATTATTGAGTTGTAAGTTTTTTACGTATTCTAGACAGTACACTGGCTGCAGCTGTAGCCCTGTGGCATCCGACCCCGTCAGAACCAGGAAGCTAAGCAGGGTCTGGCCTGGTTAGCACTTGGATGGGAGACCACCTGGGAATACCAGGTGCTGTAGGCTTGGGAGAAGGACCCGGCAACCCACTCCCAAAAATCATTCTGCCATTGAAAACCCTATGAACAGCAGAGAAGCACTGCCAATAGTGTTTTGCCTGTTGTACTTAGGATCGCTATGAGTCAGATACCAATTTGACAGCACCTAGCAACAGACAGTACACTCATCAAAGATATTATTTATAAATATTTTTCCTTCTGTGCACACGTTTTCATTTCTTGATAACATCCTTTGCAGCACAAAACCTTGTGATTTTCATGCAGTCCAACTTAGGTTTTATTCCTTTGGTTGCTTGTGCTTTAGTTGTCATGCCTAAGAAAGCTTTTAACTGCTCCCAGGCACGGAGATTCGTGCCTATGCTTTTCTCTAGGGTTTTATTGTTTTAGCTCTGTACTTTGGCCTTTGATTCATTCTGAGTTGCGTTGTGTGAGGCAGAGAGCTAACTTCATTGTTTTGCTTGTGGAATCCAGTTGTCCCTGTACCATTTGTTTAAGAGACTGTTCTTCTTTTCTTTTTTCTTCTTTTAAATTTTTTAAAAACTGTTTTAAATTTTTAAAAATTAAAAAAAAAAATTTTTTTTTAATGTTTGCTTTGTAGCCTGGAACTCACTGTGACCCAGGCTGGCCCTGAACTCCTGATCCTCCTGCCGCAGACTCCTGAGTGCTAGGTTTACAGGCATGTGCCATTGTGCCTGTCTGCCTTCCTCTTTAATTGTGTTGGAAACCTTATCAAAAATCAGTTGGCCATGATGTAAGGTTTATTCCTGGATTCTCAATTCTATCCCATGATCTATACGTCTACTTTATGCCAGCACCCACTGTCTTCACAACGGTAGCTTTGTTGTAAATTTCAAAATCAGAATTGTGAGTCCAACTTAACTCTCATTTTTCAAGACTGCTCTGTGTAATTTGGATCCTTCACATTTCCTTTTGATATTTAAGATTACCTTGCAGAACCAGCAGCTGGGATTTTGACAAGCATCGCCTTAAATCTTGGGGAATAATTGAAATATTAACTAACACTGACAATATTGAGTCTTGAAATCCCCAAACAGTCATCTTTCTATTTGTTCAGGTCTTCAATTTCTTTCAGTGATGCGGTTTTCAGTATGCATGTTTTGGACTTCTTTTGTTAATCCTCCTTTTTATTCTGGGTTCTTCATTGCTAGTAAATAGAAAAACGTGTGTGTGTGTATGTCTGTCTGTCTGTCTGTCTGTCTGTCTGTCTCACTATGTAGCCCAGGCTCGCTTTGAACTTGTGATCCTCCTGTCTCAGCCTCCTGGGTACTGGAATTACAGGCATATGCCACCATGTCCAATTGATTTTTATATCCTGCAACCTTGCTGAGTTTATTATATCTAATAGCTCTTTAGTGAGTTCCTCAGGAATTTCTTTATATACAACACAGTGTCATCTGTGAAGATGTTTTACTTTATCCTCTGCCATCTGAATACCTTTTCTTTTTCTTGCCTACCTGCCCTATTGTATTTACCTTCATTCTCTAGAGTACACACGTTTCATTTATTCATTCTCTTATAAAGATGTAGGCAAAAGGAAGAACGTCAGGGCAACACCAAGACCAACGTCTGACCCATTGCATAGTCTAAGAAGGACCTGCCACGCACAGGCTTCTGCCTAACCTCCTCCTCTACCACCCCCATGGGATGGCCAATCACATCTGCTAAGTGTGATCTTGCTAAGTATGACGTTGTGACTGGAGGTGGAGAAAGAATGAACTCAGGGCACAGTGTGGAATGGGAGGTGAACTGAAGCGGAACACAAAACCCTGGGTGGGTACCTGAGCCATGGCATATGACTGCCTGCAAGGCACTGGAAATGGCGTGCTCTCCTTGAGTCTGCCAACAAGCTTCTGCTCAACACATACAGGAGCCAGGTCTGTGCTGGGGGCAGGAGCTAAAATGGTCAACCAAGCTACATCTCTGCCACCATGGAGCACAAAAAAACCAAAAACTAAGAACATCCCGAATGAGCCCAGGCTCTGGCCAGTGGGAGGAAGGTGGCCAGGAGCCCCCTTGAGGGTGAGATCTAGACTGGGACGTGGTGGATGAGGGTAAGTCTGAGCCAGCTCCACCCAAGGAGGGGGAAAGCAGGGGGCACTTGCAAAGTGCCTGGAGCAGGAATAACCCAGCATGCCAGAGAACGAAGGGAGGGTGATAGAATGACCAGGGCCTATGCATGGGGCTTCCAGGGGACTCAGGGACTATAGCCAGGGCTGTGGATCTTATTTTCTATGTGTGGTGCTAGGGGTCAAACCCAGAGCCTTGTGCACGCTAGGCAAGCACTTCTGTTGTTGTAGTACTTGGAGGTTGAACCCAGGCCCTCACATATACTTTGCAAGTTGCTCTACCACTAGGTGGCCCCCACCCCACTCCCCTTCTTATTTTTTACCTTAAAACAGGGTCTCACTGAGTTATGCAGTCTGCGTCTGGCCTGGAACCTGTGATCCTCCTGTCTCCACCTCCTGAGTCACTGGGATTACAGGCAGGAGCCCCTGTGCCTGGCTCGGCAAGCACTCTTACCACCGAGCTACACCCCCAGCTGCCAAGGCACTCCATGCTGAAGCTGAGCACACCTCCCTGTGAGGGGGAGCACACGAAGAAGAGAAAAACCAGTGTGGAGGGCTTCGAAAATGTGCAGTCAAGAAACAAACCATGATTTTGAAAAGTCAAGAAATAGAAGATCTTGGAAAAGCTTCATGTTCTCAATAAGACTCAACAGAACATGACGCATAAGCAGAAACCGTCACGCGGATTAGGCATGGAGGTGGTCAGGGTGAGGGACAAGGAGGCTCCCAGGTCAACCCCCATCATGAATTTCTTGTAGGAGGAAGGAGCTCTGAACTGGTGCTCTCAGGAGCCAGGCTGGAGAGGCAGGCAGAGAACATAACGGGAAGGATGTAGGGACAGATGCCGGGGAGAGAAAAGTGCGGAGATGTGACAGACAAGAACTGAGCTTCAAGAAGACCCAGGATAACCAAAATGGAAGCAACAACAAAAGGCAATTCATGCTAAAATTATTCATGTATGCATATCGGCTCTTAAGCAAAAACCATAACAATGACATCATATCCAAAGAAGTCCTGAAATAAATCAAAAGTTATGAAGATTGAAGTCCCAGAGCTCTAGAAGAAAGACCTGGAGTGCAAAACAAGTCGTGTCAGACTTTTGTAATGGTGGCATGTGTGCCACCAGAGTGGACCAGTAATTACGACAACAAAGACGATGACTATGATAACAGCCTGAGAGGTCTTTCATGTGAGAAGACCCAAAAAAAGTCCTTTTTCTGATATGCAAGGGCTCAGAGACATACTAACCATCTTCTTACGATATCCAAGAGCTGAGTCAGAATTTCCATCTCAAGCATCACCAAGTTGTGGTTAAAAGCCCACCAGAGGGTTTTCTTACTTTGGTGCCACTTCTGGTGAATTCTACAGCTCAGGGTAGTCGCTGTTCCCACACCACCTCTGTTCCTAGCATTGAGAAAGGGGTCCACAAACCAGTTTGTCTGGATCTTTGTTTTCCCAGATGACCATCTGAAACCAGTGCTGTTTCCTTCTAGTATTTGCTAAACACAACTCCAATTACTTTAAAAGAAGACCTGAGTTGCAGAGAACAATACAGTCATTTTGATTACAAAAAAAAACTTGCATAATTTTATGCATTTCAAAACTCATAGAGTGACTGTATTCATCCTGTTCCTACTTCTCACTGCGGAGCATTTGAAACATGCAAAAGGAGGCAGAACCGCAGTGGGCTAGTGACCCAGCCTTCTGAGTGGCAGATGGTGGCTGACCAGCCTCCATTGATACCACTACCTGCTCCTCCCAGCCTAGTTTTGATGCAAATCCCAGACATCATGCCGTTTTACCCGCGAATGTTTCCGTGTTTTAAAGTAGAGTCACCAGTCAGCTGGTTAGGGTCCTTTAGCTCCATGAGGACGGAAACCCCGGGTGGGCAAGGAGGAGCTGTCCAAGGGCCGATCTTTGGCAGCCTTTCTGTCCCTCGACATTTGATAGCAGAAAGCGGCACTTGGGGGACATAATTATCATACAATGTATATTGTATAATTATATCATACTCATGATATAACATTTGATGTATAATTAGCTATATTTAAAGTATTTGAGGTTTTTTTAAGTAAATGACATAGTTATTACCAATATGATTAAGAAGACAGTGATGAGTGTGGGCAAGGACAGCCGCTGCTGAGAAGTTGGTGCGGCCACTTTGGAAACCAGGATGGCATTGCCTCAAAAACACTAAGCACGGATCCTGTAATCCCACCCCTCGGTGTAAACCCAGGAGAGTCAAAACCCTGTCCACACACAAGCAGGGCATCAGTGTTCGTGGCCGCCTTCCTCATGACAGGGAAAAAGCAGAAACAACCCAGATGTCCATCAGTGGACAGGGGACAAACAGGGCGCCATGCGCCTGGTCCAGGAAGTGTTGCTCACCAAGGAGGACGGAGGAGCCGTGACCATGATGCGCTCGCTGGGATCGGACGCACAGGCCGCTGGCCGGCTGACTCTGCTGTGGGATGATCCAGAGCAGGCAGACTCACGGGACGGCAGGTGGACGAGGGGCTGCTCCTCTGGCGGGTGAGAATGTTCTGGAATTAATCATGGATGATTACACAGCTCTGTGAATGTACTCAAATTCCACTGAACTGTGCACGTTAAAGGGGTGAATTGTATGGTATGTGAGTTGTATCTTGAGTTTTTAAATGTAAACAAAACGACTACCTGGGGCCCTAGCACCCAGCTCAAGACGCGGATGCTCTCACATCCCCTCAAGGGCCCTGGTGTCTGGGTGACTTGGAGTGGCCACAGGGTCTCGCCAGGTCTAGCTCCCACCGGCCCCACTCAGGGCTGTTGTGCCGCAGCACCCTGGGCTTGAAGCAGCTCCCGAGTGCTGAGGGAGGCGTCTCCACGCCAATTCCTCTGGGCTCGGCTTTCTGTCCACCCAGAAGGCTTCTCTGCCTGCAGACTCATTCGCGTCTCCAGAGACCGGCCTGCACAGGAAGCACCGACGGTCACCACGCTCCTGAGACACACAGCACTGTGACCTATGCGCAGCCACTGTCTTGAAACCCAGCAGCCCATTGTCAGGCACGGAAGGGGACCCTAGTGCTGAGAGTCTCCCTGTGCAAGAAGTCGCTTCTTTTAAAAGACAGCAGCAAGCCAGGTGCCATGGCACCTGCCTGTGATCCCAGCAACTCAGGAGGCAGAGGCAGGAGAACCTCAGGTTTGAGGCCAAAGGTGGCATGTGTAGCTTAGCAAGACCCTGTCTCAAAATACAAAATAAAGGGGCCGGGCGAGGTGGTGCAAGCCTGTAATCCCCGCGGCTCAGGAGGTGAAGGCAGGAGGATCGCAAGTTCGAGACCAGAGGCAGTCTGCAAAACTTAGCGAGACCATGTCTCAAAAAGTAAAAAAACGGGCTGTGGGTGCAGCTCAGTGGTCCAGCACTTGCAGAGCATGCAGGTGCGAAGCCCTGGGTTCAACATCCAGTACCACAAAAAAAAAAAATTTTTTTTCAAAATAAAAGAGTCTAGGGGTGCAGCTCGGCCTAACATGGCACACAGAGCCCTTGCCTAGTATGCACAAGGCCCTGGGTTAAACCTCTCTGTACTGAAAAAAAGAAAAAGGTAAGAAAACGGAGAGAGCTGAGGGTAAAGTGTCCTAACCTCACGGGGCCAGGATGCAGGCAGTCCTCCCACTCACCAGACTTCCGAAGCTGAGAATCAGGCACTGAGAACATTTTAAGCCCGGAATTATGTTTATTGTTCCTGGTTTCTAAAAATTCGTGTTTCGGTGACAGCGCAGGGGCCAGCAGCTCTTGACACTGCAGAAGTTGAGGCTGGGAGGCCACTTGAGGAAGTCAGCCTTTCTTCCACAGCCTGGGGACAGTTGTCTGCACTCAGGAACAGGCGCTGCCAGAAATGACACTAAAGGTGGATCACCTGGGTAAAGGCGAACCCTGGGTTACCATGGGTGTCTGTCAAGGGCAGCTCACAGGCACATTCTTAAAAAGCTCAATTCTGCAGAGAATGTAGATGTTTTGGAAGAGTTGGGAAGTGTTGGGAATCCTAGAGAAGACCCAGGGTACATGAACCCATCTGGCCCACCTGGGGGCCTAGCATCTATCCTCTAGGGCAAGTGACCCTTGTCCTACATCCTGGCTCTTCACTCCTACCTCCTCCCGTCAAGTAGCCCAAGATGGCCCCTGACCAGTCCAGCTCTGCAGTGACCACCTCTACTATGATTGGTCACCCGGGGCCCCTTGATTGGTCAGTAAGGGGACACCCATGATTGGCTCGGCCTGCGCCTTATCCAACTACCAAAAGTGCACCTTTCCAAGCCTATGTTTGAATGTCCGTTTGTGACAGTTGTCCTTGGCACGAGCCCTGCCCCGATTGGCCACTCCCCAGCCCACCGCCCTCCTGAGGTGTGTATAAGCAGGCCACTGACCACCTCAGGGTCCTCTGTTCCTCGTTTCCTTCGATCCCAACTGCATCGATCCTGACCCACGCAGCCTACTCCTAAGACCCGCGTAATCATCATCACGACAGACCTTTAATCAACAAGCTCCCCAGACAGCATCAAGACCAGGGCCCCCAAGAGGCAAAGGATCCAACCCAGCCACGAAGAGCTCTCCATTTTCTCCCCCTGCCCGGGAGGAGGAGAGACAGAAGGCGAGCTGCGCGACTCAGGACCAGTGCGGGCCATTGACGTCAGCCACACCCTTTCACTCATCCTTGCTCTCTGTTGCAGGAGCCGCTCAATAAATCCTCGTTCCTGTTTGTACTAAGAAGGCTCCCGAGCTCCTTCTCTTGGCGCCACCGACCAGCTCTTATCCTAACCCCGAGGGTCCCGGACAGCAGCGGTGTCCACGCAAGGCTCTGAGACCTTAGCCAGGCTGGAGCCGAACCCCGCCAGGGAAAGACAGGCAAAGGAAGTGGTAACTCCCACCTTGTGCCCCAGACAGGAAGGCAAGCACTTCGAGGTGACGCAGATGTTGCTCCCAACCTCCTTGTGATCCCAACGGGTCCCAGAAAGACATGTTTTGATCACCCACAGCTGTTGAGCCTCCGTGGCACATCGCCTTGACATATGCCACCACAGAATGTCACTTCTTTTTAGCTGGTGCCTAATTAGGTTGAAAGCCTGTGTCAACCCACCCTGCATTTCCTAGGCCTAAACAGCAGCACACAGGTGGGAGGGGCTCCTGAAAGGCAGGAAGGGAGCTGCGTCCAGGCTGTGCATCTGACTCAGCCCTCAGGCAGCACCCCCACCCCGCACCCCCTGCCCAGGCCTGGGCCCCTATGGCTGTCACAGGAGTCCCTGCGTGCCGCAAGCACAGTGTTCACTCCAGAAGAAATCCGGCCTTGCAGCTGACCTCCATCTTGGGGGGGCTTCCTTCCCCTTCCAGCAAAGCGAGGAGCAAAGGGGTGCTCCTGCCCCGCCGCTGTCCCAGCCTATCAGACTGTCCAGGGCTGTGAGGAGCCGCCTCACTCCCTCCTCTGTCTTTGCCTCCATCCCCTGGACACCCGAGGCCCCCGAAGGACAGCCTCCTTCACCTCCGCCTCCCTGTCACAGGCAGAACCGGATGGACAAGTGACTGAACAGCCGCCAGGCCTCGAAGCGCTGGAAAAGCAGCATCTTACCGGAGAGACTTGGGAGAAGGACCTGGCAATCTACTCCCAAGGCAATCCCGAAACAGTCAGCCATTGAAAACCCTATGAGGGTCGCTATGAGTGGGATACCGACTCGACGGCACCTAACAACAACAACAACAACAACTAGAGAGACTACACATGTCCTCCGCCGCCTTCTACACCACTACCAGCAACGTGGCATGAGTGGACAAATGATATTTCACCAGCGTGAGGGGAGTGGATGCAATACCAGGAGCAAGGCAGCCTGCATACAGCTGCCTTCCCCGGAGGCTGGCCTTGCAGCCACCCCAGCAGCCCCGGCCTCCTGTACTTGAATATCCTGCAGCCGCAGAGCAAGCCTGAGAAGCCTCTCCCACGTCACCGGCACCCCCAGGAGCAGTGAGGGGCATCCGAGTTCAGTAATTGCACTAAGAAGCTGGGGCGCACTTACATTCTGAGAACACGAAAATAGGTCCTGAGCAGCCTGCTTGACAGTCGAGGCAAAGGGTGGGTGTGGTGTCCCAGAAGGTGAGCGCAGAGCAGTTACGAAGAGCCGCCTCCACAGCCCCTGCTCACAGGGCTCCTGTGGGAGGCGTCAACGCTGGCCGCCTCCACAGCCTCCCCGCTCACAGGGCTCCTGCGGGAGGCGTCAACGCTGGCTGCCTCCTCCCGCCCCAGCTTGGAGCCGCCAGGCACCGGCGTCACTCTGAGCCGTATGCACAGAGTCGCTGGGGCACCTGCTCTGCCACCAAGCAAGGAAAAGCGTCCTCCTCTTTTTTTTTTTTTTTGGCTGTACTGGGGGTTGAACCCATGGCCTCGCGCCTGCATGCTCTGCAAGTGCTGGACCACTGAGCTGCGCCCCCAGCCCACTTTTTTGACTTGTTGAGACAGGGTCTCGCTAAATTACGCAGACTGCCTCTGGTCTCGAACTTGCGATCCTCCTGCCTCCGCCTCCCAAGCCGCTGGGATTACAGGCGTGCGCCACCGCGCCCGGCTCAAGCATCCTCCTCTTTTGATTGCTGTTACCTCAAAGCCTTCCAGAACATTCTCAGCAAGGGCTTCATCCTAACCACATGGGGAGTGTGGTGGGTGTGCTGATGTTGGGGCCCAGCAGCCGTCTGCATGCACTCTCCTCGCTGCCTCCTCTTGGCACTGCTGTCCCAGGGCCTGGCGGGAGAGGCCCTGTGAGGACTTCCTGCCCCGGCCCCTCTCCACGCTGACTCCCTGAGAAGCCCAGGACGAGTGGAGAGACCCCTGCACCAGATCCCAGCTGCCCGGGTGCTTTACTCAGAGACCCCCTGTGCGACACTGACCCCACGCCCTTGGGTTTGAAGGCCTGAGCGCCCAGTGGCCCTGCAGCCAGCTCATGCGTGGTCCCCGATGCCCGAGGCTGGCCGAGGGCCATGCATCTCCACAGGGGTGAGCGTCTCCCCTCCCTGCCAGGTAAGTCTGCTCCATTTTGTCTGCCTTGGAAAGTTAGACCCCAGGCCAGCAGCCTGGTGACCACAGGGTGCCGTCTGGCTGGCACACGAGCCACACTGAGTCCCCTCCCAGAAGGCTCTGCAGTGCTGACCTGGCCCAGGAGGGCTGGGTGCTGGTCGGCCGTGGGCTCCCTTCCTGGGTCTCTCTGACTCAGCTGACTCCTATGCATGGACGCTCAGGTCACAGAGGGGAGAGGCGGGGTCCCGCTGCGCCCACTGATGCTATGTGCTGGGGAGCAGGCTGCCCACGAGCACGTGGCCCTGTGAGCACAGCGCGGTGCTGCCTGCCCTCAGCTGCAGAGAAGGGACCTCGAAGGGCAGCCAAGCCGTATGCCGCTGGGGCACCCAGCGTATTTCTGAGAACAGCAATGCCTAAGGTTCCTCACCTGCAGAGTGGGCAACCTCATCCGTTGATCAAGGGTTCACGGGGTCAGGAAACGAGGCCGCCCCCGGATCAAAGATGAGAGTGAGTCATGAGCCGAGAGTTAACCCTAAATGGCAGCCCTGGGCTCCTGACAAAAGCAGGCTAAAGGGCGCCCTGTGAGGCTCTACCCTTTATGAAGGTCAGAACCATCACCTGCTCCAGCCTCTCGTCATCACTATGACCTTCACAGATGTCCCAGGGCCGTCCGCCAAGGCCTCTGTTTTGCTGAAAGAGGCAGACACGGAGGCCAAGCAAGGTCGCCAAGCTGTGCCCATCTCTGCACTTCCCTCTGTGTGCTCAGTACCCTCCCCACAGAGACACCACCTTCACTTCGCCTTCACGCCCTCTTCCCTGTCTGATCACCCCGATGTCCCGGGGCTAGAAGTCGGGGCTCATCCTCCAGAGCTGGCCTCCACTCTGTGGCCTGAGAACGTGCCTTCTCCCCAGTCAGAGTGGTTGGCACCCAATGGATGAGACGCATGACTGAGGCCTCACATAGTGTCGTGGTCCCAGGGCGCACCCTGAAGGGTTGCACAGCACCCACGGGGAACCAAACTCTGCCCACGCACGTCAGCGTGAAGGGTTAGCAGCAGCCACTGCTCCGTGCTGGCCTGGCGATATCACCAGTCAGCCCTGGCTGGAGCTGGGTCCAGGAGGGCAGGCCACCCAACGTGCCAGCCGAGGAGCCTGCTAGCCGTGATGCAGCAGACAGGTAGGTCACTGCCCCCACACCTGGCACGCCAAACGGGCGGTCCCCACAGGGTGGACCTCCCAGCCATCAGCCATGATCCCTCCCTGACCCCCAGGCACCTGTGAACGCAGGTCTGGCAGAGACTCAGGCCAGGAGTGGCAAGTAGCTGGACGTCCCGGCCCGGCACAAGAGCTTCCTGCTGGCAGGCTGACCTGCCGTCTGGCCAGGGGCCATGTTGATGTGTGCAGGGGCCCCCTAGATGACCCCACGAGGCAGACTGGCTGGCGCGCCCAAGGGAAGCATCAACCACGCAGGGCTTTCAGGGAGGGGGCCATGGCAGTCCTGCAGAAGCTAAAACAATGAGCCCTAACGATGGCGGAGGCACAGCACAGTCCTAGTGGGCAGGCGACCCCGGAGAGGCCAGGCCCGGGGCGGGAGTTGCTGCAGGTCCTCCTGGCAGGCTGCGTCACTCTGCATCAGGAGCAGTGTCCCCAAAGACGAAAGCACAGCCTGACGGGACATGGCCACTGTCCCAACAACGAGATGTGCTTTGCAATCATTGTGCCGAGAAACTGGGATCCACAGGGACCAGAGCTTCCACGAAAGAGGCTCCACCCAGACTACAGCGTGGCCTCCGTCCACTCTGCAGATCTTCCCTGGCTGCTTCGGGAGCTCTGGCCCGCCACGGTGGACTTCATGGACAAACACAGTCTGTGACAGCGAAACCGGGCCCTTGGTTTTCCTGTTCTCACAGGAAAGAATTCAAGCAACACTCCAACAGCAGCAGAGGCGAAAGTTTCCGACGAGAAGGACAGTATGCGGAGGGCAACACTCGAGAGGCGTGAGCGTGTTGTGCAGAGCGGGGCTTTTTTAATTGTTCTCTTTTAAGGGGTTGTCAGCCAAGTTCCTCCTGCTTAGCCCTCGGAGTAGAGTTTTACTGTTTGATTGGCAGCTCTAGAAATTATGTAACGTTTTGCTTATTGCACATGTGCTTACTTGAAAAGCTCACAAGGGGGGTCGAAAGCACGATGCTAATAACCTGTGAGAGAGGGAATCGTGAGCTCCAGGTTACTCTCGGTCAGAGGAGCCAGGTCTATCTGGCTGAGACCAGTTCTGCTCAGCGAGCCTGGGACCACCCCTGAAGTGACTTTCCTGGGCCTGAATCTGGAGCAGACACCCTCACCTTAACTGCGAGGGGGCCACAGGATATGCACCTCTGTGTCCCAGATTCTCAGGTTAACGCTTATCGCCCCACTGCTCGTCTCTGACCGGCTGCCTGCACTCTGTCTCCACGCTCTTTGCTTGGAGGTCTATCTACTGGGTGTTGCCCCGGACCAGCAGTGCACAGCTGTACGTGTCATGTTCTCTTCCCCGTCTCGGGCTGAGGCTCTCAGAGGTGAAAATGAAACCAAGCGAGACGGACCATGCTCAGAGGAACGGAGTGCGTGGCCCCTGGGCGCCCTGACTCCACGCCCTAGCTGCTGCCCGTTCTGCCGTCACCAGCGGGTCCCAGCATCCTCCCGTGTCAGCGTCGCCCTCCTCCCCTGCCAGCCACTTTGCTGCTCCCCTTTTCCCTAAAGTCAGAAGCCGCATCCTCCGCTGCTCCTCAGCCCTAGGGCCCGCCCCAGACGTTCCGTGGGCAGATGCGTGGCTCGCCCACACGCACAGCCTGGACCCGGAGGTGATTCCCACAGGCGGTGACCTCTCACACCCCAGGCCAGGTGGGAAATGAGTCCCGGCCCCACCCGTCTGGAGCAATCTCTGTGGAAACGCGCTTCCTCCCAGGAGCAGCCCTTCGCTGTGAGTGGATTGCAGTGTGGACAGCCAGGCTTGTCCCCGAGGAGACGAGCGAGCTCCGGTCACTTTCTGGGACAGCTGCTTCCTGACCCTCCTCTCTCCCTAAAGAGGACAGCGTGTTCCAGAAAAGTCAGTCCTGATTTGAGATTGGGGAGTAAGAAGACAGGGAGACGTGGCTTCTTGCCAGGCTGCCCAGGGCTCACGGTAGGGCCTCGCCAGGCCAGGGCCCTTGGGGAGGCCACACCGACCTCCCTTCTGGCAGGTCGGCCCTGGTGTGTGGTCAGCCTGAAGACGCCTGCTGAGTCCAGGGGCCCCACCGGCCCAGGGTCTGTGTCGGAGCAGGGAGGCCTGAGCTGTCTCTGCTTCCAGAGGCCGCCGTGGTGGGGAGGCGGCCGTGCAGGCTGTGGGGAGCCCTGGGCTGGTGGGCTCAGCCCCACCCCTGCCTTCCCCAAGGTGGTCTCAAACGCAGGCAGGTGGCGCCTCCCTCTTCCGAGTCCCCTACCCAGCCCTGGATGGCGCCCTCAGGGGAGTACAGTGCCCGCCTCCCAGGCGCACAGCCCAAGGCACAGGGCTGTCTGGTCACATTTAGTAGGGGTTGGGGGAGGGTCCCATGGCAGCAGCCAATGCAGCCCTAGACAGGAAATGGAGATCAGCAGCAAGAGACCCCAGACCCCTGGGACAGCTGCTTCCCTGGCTTCCCCAGGAGGCCCCCCCAACCAGGGCTTGCAGGGCTCTGCCAGGCAGAGCAGCGGGAGAGGCCTGGATCCTGAAGGGTCCTATCAGGAGGAACCTAGCCAGCCAGGGTAAGGCAGCCCCTCCACACCTAGATTCTCCAGCAGGGGAGAGGCTCTTCGCCCTCCATCCCTTGGCCTCCACGGAAGCCTCACATTTGCGCCACATGAATCGCCAGATAGGCAGAAGACCCATCCCTGTGGGTGCTGGCATGTGGCCTCCCCCTCCCTGACACTGGGCTGTAGGCCTCCGCGAAGCACCTGGGTCACCTCACAACTGCCCAGGAAAGACCATATCTCAAGATAGAAAAAATAAGCCGGGCACGGTGGCACACGCCTGTAATCCCAGTGGCTCGGGAGGCAGAGGTGGGAGGATCACAAGTTCACAAGTTCGAGACCAGAGGCAGTCTGCATAACTTAGCGAGACCCTGCCTCAAAAAGTAAAAAAAATGGGCTGGGGGTGCAGCTCAGTGGTCCAGCACTTGCAAAGCATGCAGGCGCAAGGCCATGGGTTCAACCCCCAGTACCACTGGAAAAAAAAAAAAAAGATGATAGAAAAAATTAGAAAGGGGCTGGGATGCAGCTCAGTGGCAGAGCTCTTGTCTAGCATGTGCAAGTCCCTGGGTTCAACCCTCACTCCTGCCAGAAGAAAAGAGAAAGAAGATTTGCTGCACCAATGAGTGTCCAGACCCACAGCCCCCAGCTGCTGCCTCCTCGCCATCCCCTCCAGCTCCCAGGAAAGCAGCAGCTCCTGCCCTGCCCCAGTGCCAGCTATGGAGTTGGCCCCTCTGCTCCTCAGATCCCCTGCCCTGAGGTCCTCAGGGAGCTTTGATGGGCACAAACCACCCTAGGAGCCCAAGACCTCCTGAGAGCCCGGGCCAGTACATCCTGGGACGTAACATGAGGCCACTGTGCTACACACTCTTGTGAGCCGGCCGTCACTGTCCACCTGAAGGACATTGCCTGAGCGGCAAGTCTGTGGCTCAAAAACTGCAACTTAGTAAGATTGTGAGGGAAGAAAAAATAAATCGCGAGGGTGGCGATGTGAAGGGGTAAGTGATGGTTAACTTTCTTTATATCAGTACATACATTTTTACTGATTAGTATTTTAGCTGTACATATTTCTGAAGTATAGAATGATAATTCACCCCGTGTGTATAGTATGCAATTATCAAATCAGCATTGTTAGCACTTCCATCTCCCTAAGTGATGGTTAATCTGGATTGTCAGCCTGACTGGATTAGGAAGCACCTAGGAGATTAGTGAAGCTCACCTCTGGGTGTGTCTGTGAGGGTGTTTCTAGAAAAGATTATCTAAGGGGGGAAGACAGCCCTGAATGTGGGCGGTATCTCCCAGAGGCTAGGGGCCCACCCAGCTGGAATAAAGGAGAGAGCCAGGCATCCATCTCTCTGTCTCTCTCTCTTCTTTCCTCTCTCCTCTCTCCTCTCTCCTCTCTCTCTCTCTCCTCTCTCTCCTCTCTCTCCTCTCTCTCTTCTCTCCTCTCTCCTCCCTCCTCTCCCTTCTCTCTCTCTCTCTCTCTCTCTCTCTCTCTCTCTCTCTGCTTCCTGGCTGCCATCAGGTGAGTCACTCTGCCATCATTCCCTCCCCACCAAGATGGACGGCAACCTTTAAAACAGCGAGCTAAAACAGATCCCAACCCCATTATTCTAGTCAGATATTGTGTCACAGAGTCAAAAGTCTGACTCGCACAGGGTGGAAATGACTGAAGTGCTCTGGAGAACTGACCGGAATTCCCCTCGGGCACACATGGTGACCTGCCAGGGGATCCTTGGCACACTTGGAACCTCTGTCACCTGAGCCACTTGGGCTCCCTCTGAGAACAGCTGATAGTCGCTGTCCTGTACCTTGAGGTACGGCAGGGGTCCTTACAGAATGGGGCTGTGGAGCCCATAGTGCCCCGACAAGGGGCTGCAAATGTGTGAGACCTCCCTGGGCCCTACAATGCTGCTGTCACACATCTGAGGCACCGGGGAACTTCTGTGTCCCACAGAGACCCCACAGCTGCAGAGCCAGTAGCATGAGACGGCACTCAGACTGACGCCTTCTCTCCCTGGGCGAAGGTATGCCAGGGGCCCTCAAATGGACTCCAGGGGCCCTGAGGCAGTTGCTGACTGATGACAGAAACAGCCCTCCTCATCCTTGGTCCCCAACTATGCTGCTTCGGTCACTGTTTGCAGGTTGTGAGGGAGGGGTGTGTTCATTAACTGGCACATCGCTGTGGCAGAGCAACCCACCAAAGCAAACTTACAGGAGAGTGTTCACCGGGGGCTCATGGTTAGAGGATCGGTCCTCACCGCTTGGCAAATCAGAAGCAGAAAGCAGAGGGAGCAACCCAACTAGGCTCTTGATGAAACCACCAAAGGCCCCCCCCAGGGACCCCTTGTGCAAAGCTAGAACCCCCCCCCCCAAGGTTCCATAGCCTCCCACGTCAGTGCCACTTGTAGGGAGAAACTGGGGAGGAGATTGGCAAAAACCCCGAAAGGGGGAAAATGGCTAAATCTAGGGAAAATGAAGGTAACTTGGTTGGACGTTTGTACAAAACCCTTCACAAATCCCCCAACCTGATTGGACAATTGAACTCAAAACTGATTGGCTCAGGCCATTCCGTGGGCGAGCTACATACGGAGCTGCACTGTGGCAGCTCGATCCTTTTCTCTCGCCCGGACCATTGGCAAGGAAAGACCCCTTTTGGGGCCCAGATCTTCGACCACCAACAAAGAAAGACCTTTCCTCACTCAGACCATTAGCTCTCCTGCCACTACTATCAACAAGGAAAGAACTCGCTCTCCACCAAGACCACCAGCATGGAAGCATCTGCCCGTGAGACTGTATAAGAGCTGCTAGCACTTAAAACTGTATGCTTTGGGTTTTCTCGACAATAAAGAGATGTGTTTGTCCCTGCAAGGCAAAGGCGCCCGAGGCTTTTCCTTTCTCCCATCTCTGCTGGCGTCCTGAGGGCCACAGGAGTCCATGCCTCTCACCCGAGGGTCCTGAGTGAATTGTGTTTAATATCTGTGTGTGCGGTGCTGCCACCCATCTGAACATCCGGGCCGGACCAGGAGGCATGCACCCCACACCACTAGCTGGGGATCCAACATTTAAACACATGACCAGGCTCCAAACCCACGAGAAATTGGACTCAGTTTCAGGTGCAGGGCCAACATGCTAAAGACCAGGTTGATATTGAACCCAAGTTTTCACAGGTTTGAAGCCCTGCACATGACCTTTGGGGGACATTTTACATTCAAACCATGACACTTCACCTCTGGACTCCAAAGGTCCTTCTCATCTCATATGCAAAATGCATTTTGTCCCACTTTAAGAGTCCCCACAGTCTTAACAGTCTTTACTGTGTTCAAAAGGGCAAGCTGAAAGTTTCTACCAAGACTTAAGGCAAACTTAGCGGTTCGCCCCTACAAAACGCAAACCCAGGTTACATGCTTCCAACATTCAATGGCACAGAATAAGCATTCCCATTTCATAAAGCAAGAATGGGGACACAGAAAAAAAAGGATAGTCTGTAGAAAGATGGACATCCCACTGGGCAAATTCTGTGCCTTCATGTCTGGCACTGGGCACACACGACATCATCTAGACTCTGGCATGATCTGGGCCCCTGGTTTTTCCATTTGCAGCACACACAGCTCTCACAGGCTGGCTCCACTTGTTGCTAGCAATTTCCCTTGGCAGACACTTTGTAGTGCTGGTTTCAGCAGTGGTGAGATACGAAGCCCAGCATTGCCACCTTGCCTGAGAAGTTCCCTAGTAAAGACCTCTACTCAGGTTTGGCCAGGTTCTTGGCTTCACTGCAGAAAAGATTTTCAGGACAAGTCAGAGAATGAAACAAAGCTAGTGAGCTTAATAGTATGCGCTTGAGACATAAGTGAGGGCTTCTTAAGAGAAGAGAGAAGAACTTAGATGTCTTTACAATGCATATGTATACACTTGGCTTTACAAGGTGCGTTTAGGGAGGTGTCACTAAGGTGAGTTTACAGAAATGTGTCACAAGGGATGTGTCTGGGTGTAAATGTGGCCCTTAATTCCATTTGTGAGATTAGGTTAAACTCAGAGGTTTCACATATTTTGGTCTTAAGCAAAACTAACTGCAATTTTAACATTTTATTATCTAAAATGTCTCTCAAAAATAATGCATCTATGCAGGCAGTCCTCACAGAAGTTTTCTTGGTAGTTGTGTCAAAGTTCTTTATTCTCAGCTAGTGAGATTCAAACCAGACCCTGGGGTGAAAGCTTTTTCCTTTTCCATATCTCCCAATTTTCCATGTTTTTCTATCCTGCCTCACTGGCACCTTCAATGTCCTGGGGTCTCCTTTACCGCTTAGACTCCCCCTCAAAACTTAACCCACCAATCCTTCAGGGGCTCTCTTCAGGGTACCTGCCCCTGGTACACACCACCTGGCCTCACAGACTATTTTCTGGAGGCTTCATGGAAGCCTCCAGAATCCCATAACTTTCGCATTCTGCATCCCTGCAAAACCAGTGCCACATGGATGAAACCAAGATTTGCTGCCAGCTCAAGTGGTAGCCTCACTCTTTTGAACAACAGCCGCAGCACTGTGTGCCCAGGCCAATAACCACTTCCTTACATGGCCCCTTTGGAGCAGGGCATCCCAGAGGCATTTACTTTTCAGCCATCCTCTTTTCAAATGAAACTGCTGTCAATGAGTTTGCCATTCACACCCTGGGGCCTTCAATGGGCAGGGCCTGGCAGACTCCTCTTTTGCCCCCAGAGGATTTCTATCATCCCAGCAAAAATAGTGAGGCTTCCATTTACTATGACTTATCTCTTTAATAATTGCTGCCTACTTGCCCAAACCAGTCCTATTCACAATAGTCTTATACAAACCACAATTTTTTTCCTCTTCAAACTGCACATTTTTTTAGATATTTTTGTTCTGCATTTTCTCTATTTTTTCATCATAAATCTGGCTGAAAGCAGCAATAACAACCATACCACACCCCCTATATCTTGCTGCCCTTGTGATATTTCCTCTGCCAAGTTAATTAGTCCATTAACTTTTGAGTTCAGCCTCACTCAAATCTTTGTTGTTGTTAGGTGCCATCGAGTCAGTATCCGACTCATAGCGACCCTCATAGGGTTTTCAATGGCTGACTGTTTCGGGATTGCCTTGGGAGTGGATTGCCAGGTCCTTCTCCCATTTTTGCGGTGCCAGGAATTGAACTCGGGTCCTCAGAGACTGCAGCGCAGCACTCTACCAACTGAGCTAAATCTTTAGGACATGGAAAAACTGCAGACAAGCTCTTTGCTAGAATACAACCTGAATCACCCCTAGTCCAGCTCCCAATAGACTCCTCTTCTGAAACACACTGTGAGCTCCATCTATTCCTGGCAGTGTGCTGGTCTTCTGAACTCTCACAAGAGCCACCCTGTAAGCTCTGCTTATAGCGTTCAAGGGCTTCTCTCACCTATATCTCCAGACTTTTCCAAACTCCTTCCACAAACATATGTGGTCAGTTTTCCACAAAGCAACACCCCTACTCCTGGTACTGATTTTTGTTTTAGACAGCTGGTGTGTCACTATGGCAGAGAAACTTACCAAAACAAACTCATGGGAGAGAAGATTTATTGGAGGCTCACAGTTAGAGGGCAGGCATGACAGTGTCAGGGCCCACTGCAGAGAACCTCACACTTTAGTCAATCAGGAAACATAGAGCAGAGGGAGTGACCAGAACTGAAATTCCAGGACAAAAAACTACAAAGACCTTCCCCCATGACCCACTCCTGCAAAGCTAGAACCCCAGCATTCTGTACCCTCCCAGGATAGCACCACCAGCGGGGAGCCCAACGTTCAAACATGTGACCTTTGGGGGACACTTTAGATTCAAAAGTCTCTACATGAAAGTCTCTACAGCCAGGGCAGGAAGAGCCTTAAGAGGACCAGTCACAGATCTCTTCTGCTCCCCAAGCAGATGAGTAAATCATGGGCCTTGGATGTATTCTACACCTATCTCTCAAAGCTGCTTAACACCTAAGTGTCTGTTTGGGCCCTTCCAGGAGACGTGGAAGAGGTTTCCCAGGAAAATGCCCACACAAGATGGTGGGGATGGGCTGGAGAAGGAAGATGCAGGGAAGTGAGTATCTTGTCCAGGGAGGACACGGGGAAGGAAGGATCTAGACTGAAGCAAAGCTTAAGAGAATCTGAGTGAGCCAAGTGGAGTCCATGAGCTGCAGCCGTCCTTGTGGAGCCCCTGCTCAGCCACAGGCTCCCCAGGGGTCCTGCCATGCCATCACTGGCTACAGCCCTCTCTGGTCTGGGTCCATGTGAGGTGGAAGGTTCAAAGAGAGACAGTCAGGCCAGCAGGGGAGATTATGGGGCACATCATCATAGCTACACAGAGTAGAGCAAGACAGAGTTGTCAGTCCCCAAGGAGCATCTTGGGAATATTACCTGACTGGATGGATAAATGGACATATTTGTTATGGACGTGGTGAATTAGAATCATACTTCTGATACCATACTGCACAGATGAGATTTTTCACTCTTGTTTTAAAAGGTGGACTTTAAATAAGGGCCTAGAGAGCCCCGCACCAGGCCAGCCTGGTGAAGGCTAGAGAACACGTGGCCCAAGTGTGGGTCCATCATGGAGAAAAAAAGTGGTCCAGGTGGAGCCACACCATGGAAGATCGAGATGGTCCAGCGTGGAGGTCCACCATGGAGGATGGGGAGAAGGCCAGGGGAGAAGTCCATCATGGAGGACAGAGTTGTTCCAGGTAGAGGCTCCTCACAGAAGATGCTGATGATTCAAGTGGAGGTCTGTGGGGGTTTTCTGTGGCCAGCCGGCAGCTTGGGGTCTTCCTACAGGACTGGACTGGTCACTGGCGTCGAGGACAAAGAAGTTTCAGGAAGCCAGCTATAAAAGGGTAAACTTTATTGGTCAGGAAAGGAAAACAGGAACAAACAGGAAGAGGAAATTGGAGAAACAGGAACAGGCTGGAACAGGCTAGAACAACAGGAACTAGAGCTCTTCTGCTTCCGGCACTGGGCACAGAGGCTATCCTCATCTTCAGCCTCAGGTGCTGGGCCAAGAGGCTATCCTCAGCTTGCCTGAAGATCAGGCTTGTCTTCTGTCCCTGACACTGGATACAGGGACTGTCCTCAGTTGATTGTAGTTAGCACTCTGGTCTCTGTCGTCTCCGATGTCTCAAATATCTCAGGTCTCTATCTCTGATGCTAGCAAGGGTGTGTCAAGAGCCAGCAAGCCCTCCTTATATACTCTTTTGGGATGGTGGTTAGATGGAGTTTAGCCACCATAACTGCTAACTGCTGGAGACCAGCCAATCATCTATTAGCTCGTACAGATGGGCCAAACCAATCAGGATTGATGTTCTAATTTAGGGTGAACAGGATGTCACTTTTTGGCTAGTTAGGGGGTGTTCCTTAATAGCCAGTCAGGGGGCAGGGTAAGGGCGAGAGTGACCAATCAGGTACCAAGGGGGTTAGTGATGCTGCCAATACCTCCAGTACCATCTTGGTTCACTCAACGCCCAAAGAGACCTAGATGTAGGGTAAGGGTCCCTGGGCACCATCTTGCCTGGAGGATAGATGTTAGTCCTCTAGGTGGGCTAGATAGGCTCCTATGATAGTGGTCCTATCTAGGATCCCAACAGAGGTCCACCATGAGAGTCAGAGATGGTCCGGGTGGAGGTCCATCATGGAAGATGGAGATGGTCCAGGTTGAAGTCCACCGTAGAGGACAGCGATGGTCCAGGGTGGAAGTCCATCATGGATAAAGGAGACAGTCCAGGTGATAGTCCACCATGGAGGATAGAGATGGTTTCAGTGGAGGTCCATCGAGGAACATGGAGATAGTCCAGGGGGAGGTCCACCATGGAGGACAGAGAGAACAGCATGGCCACTAGTTACCACACTTCAGGACATGGTCAGTAGGGCAGGATCTCGGGAGAAACAAGAAGCACCTGTAAATACGGGAAGTAGGCGAGCATCTTTGAATGCAGGCTAGAATCAGGGCAAGGTTGGTGAGCACCAGTCTGTACAAGAGTGCACTCTCAGGCCCTCCTGCCCTTGGCATCAAAACTGGGCATGGTGGCACACGCCTGTAATCCCAGTGACTCTGGAGGTGAAGACAGGAGAATCGCAGGTTCGAGGGCAGAGGTAGCCTGAGTAACTTAATGAGACCCGTCTCACAATAAAAGACAAAATATGGGCTGGAGTTACAGCTCAGTGGCAGAGCACTTGTAAAGCATGCATGAGACCCTGGGTTAAAGCCCCTAGTACAGAAAGAAAGAAAGAAAGAGAAAGAAAGAAAGAAAGAAAGAAAGAAAGAAAGAAAGAAAGAAAGAAAGAAGAAAGAAAGAAAGAAAGAAAGAGGAGGGGAGGGAGGGGAGGAGAGGGGAGGAGAGGAGAGAACAGAAGAGAAGGAAGGGGAAAGAGAAAGAAAAAGGAAGAAAGGAAGAAAGAGAGAGGAGGAAAGAGAGAAAGAAAGAGAGAAAGAGAAAGGAAGGAAGGAAGGAAGGAAGGGAAAGATAGAAAGAAAGAAGGAAAGAGAAAGAAAGAGAGAAAGAGAGGAAGAGGGAAAGAGGAAGGAAGGGAGGGAGGGAAAGATAGAAAGAAAGAAAGAGAGAGAGAGAAAGAAAGAAAAAAAAGAGGAGAAAGAAAGAGACAGAGAAAGAAAGAGACAAAGAAAGGAAGGAAGGAAGGAAGGAAGGAAGAAGGAAGGAAATAGCATTAAGATAGGAAGCAGAGCAGGGGCGCTCTCCCTAAGTTCCCTCCTGAGCTGAAGGCACTCCTACTCCGCTCTGGTTCTGCCGCTCCTACTCACTGTCCCACTTGTTCCTGTCCCCCCCGCCCCCCTCCACATTTGCCTCCTCCTACTCCAAGCAGCTCCCACTTCCCTTCCCTACCGTCTTTCCTACCAGCAGCCTCCCGTGACCTCCGCCTTCTCTGCTGTGTCCACCGCCCTGGGAGGGGGGGCTAGGCAGGGAGCTTCAGCTCTCCGTCAGATTCTTGAGTATTTGCCTGCTGGACTGATGTGGGGTCCACACAGCTGAAGGAATCGGCGTGGGCTGACTGCTGAGGTTGAGGCTGAGGGCCTTGGACGAGAACCACTGGAGTTGTGAGCATGGATGCTTCCCTGCCTGTCTCCGTGGGGCCCCGAGTCCTACTGAGGAGGGACAGCCCTGTCTGCCGTGCCTCTTGTGTCCACTGCCATCACTCAGTGGCTGGCGGCCCGGAGGTTTTTGTCAATGCCCTGGAGTGGACCTGAGTCCCCTGGTCTTTTTTAAGAGGTCCCAGCCAGGGAGGTGGACACTCCCCAGATGGGCACTTGGTTCCTAATTTAGGGTGAACAGGATGTCACTTTTTGGCCTGTTCCTCTTCCTGTTTGTTCCTGTTTTCCTTTCCTATCCAATCAAGTTTACCCTTTTATAGCTGACTTCCTGAAACCTCTTTGTCCTCCACGCCAGTGACCAGTCCAGTCCTGCGGGAAGACCCTGAGCTGCCGGCCGGCCGCAGAAAACCCCCACAGACCTCCACTTGAATCAGCAGCATCTTCTGTGAGGAGCCTCTACCTGGAACAACTCTGCCCTCCATGATGGCCTTCTCCCCTGGCCTTCTCCGTCCTCCGTGGTGGACCTCCACGCTGCACCACCTCCACCTTCCATGCTGTAGCTCCACCTGGACCACTTTTCTCTCCATGACGGACCCACACTTGGTTCTCGGTTCCCACGAGGGGGCTTCTGCCCAATGCCGCAGGCTCTCTAGGCTCAGGTCTCACTCTGGCCACCACACGGAGGAGGTGAGGCCTCTGCAGGGACGGCCAGTCTTCATGGGCAGCCCGGGCCCAGCAGCAGAGGCGCCACCAGGGCCACAACGCTCAAGGGCAGAGGAGGGGCTTTGAGCACTCGGTAAATCAGCCTGTAGGGAAGAGCAGGGAGGGCGCAGCACACGGGAGGCGCCCGGGGTCCCCTCCAGTGCTCATCTCTGGAAACACGAGAGATCGAAATGAAAAAACACATATTGAAGGTGACATAAGTCATACACGTATATATTTAGCTGTGGCTTTCCACTTCAGCAACAGAAAAAGATATAAATATGAAGCCCACGCTCATATGAACTTAGATTTTGTTTGCATATATTACATTATAAATACATATGTGCAGTTTGAAGAAAGCTGTTCCAGGACCCGGCCCGGACACAGCAGCAGCGGAGTCAGCACCACCCAGTAAGCACCCACCTGCGTTATCGGCCTCGCACGGCCTAGGTGAATGTCAGCAACATTCCCTTCGCCGGGAATGGGGGCCAGGTCTTGGGCCACAGGCTCTGAAAACTGTGAGGGGCAGTACTCAGCCTGTAGCAGAAACTCATCCAGCTCTTGAGGGTAGGGCTGCAGTGGTCGCAGAGTCCACCACACTCTCTCAGCCTTTCATCAAAATGGTGGCACTGGCTGGGCACGGTGAAGCACGCCTGTAATCCCAGCGGCTCGGGAGGCGGAGGCAGGAGGAGCGCAAGTTTGAGACCAGAGGCAGTCTGCGTAACTTAGCAAGACCCTGTCTCAAAAAGGAAAAAAAAAAAAAGGGCTGGGGGTGCAGCTCAGTGGTCCAGCACTTGCAGAGCATGCAGGCGCGAGGCCCTGGGTTCAACCCCCAGTACCGCAAAAAAAAAAAAAAAAAAAAAAAAAGATGGTGGCACCTTGGGTTGCACCAACCATGGCCCAGCAGGTGTTTTCCCAGGCTTCTGTCCCCATCTCCGTCCACTAGCTCATCCTGGAGGGGCTTGGAGGCTCCCCTTCACCAAGCTGCCCCTCCAACCCACCTCCACAGAAGTGAGAGGGGGGTGTTCCTCCCAGAGGCTAAAGCAGAGGGCCTGGCTCACTGGACTCAGAGGGTGGATGGTCCTAAAGTCCCAGGGCTGCACACAGGAGCTGCCACTGTACCAGGCCTTACGACCAGCATTCCTACCCTCTGGAGAGCCGGCGCACTCCCCACGCCCTAAGCTGGCTCCCAACTCCTCCCCGTGGGAGGTGGAGCCACCACGACTGCTTCTTGGGGTGCCGGCCGGGGTGCCAGAGTGGACAGGCCCTGAGTCGCACAGACCCCCCCAGGAGGCGATGGGAAGGGCAGGAACCAAGTGGCCCCGCTGGGGAGTGTGCACCCCACGGCTGGGTTGGCTCACAGTGAGGAAGGGGCCACAGGCAGGGCCTGTGGTGTGAGGCCAGCCTCGAGTGTGGCCAGGCAGCTGCCAGGGGACAGGGGTGGCTTGGCCTGTCATTTCAAATCCCTCTTACCTGGTGTGGACAGTTCCATGGCCTCGGAGCAGGGAGACATGTGCCTGGGAGGCCCGCTGGGCAGGAATTCCCTGCCGAGACGGAATTCCAAAAACTCAGCAAGTGTCTGTGGAATGTCTGCTTTTATCAAGGACCGCGCTGGGAGTCAGAGGAACAAAGACAGACAGGCAGAGCTCCCTTTAAAGAGACTACCCGGGAGTAAACAGACACAGAAGAGATTATTTGAATGGAACATATTAAGTGCTAATGCTGAGTCCCCCACTTGTCTCTCAGCTTGTGGTGCTGTGGGGGCTGTGTATTGCTGTGGAGCTGAAAGCTGTGCCACCAACATTTCAGATACCAGCAGGGCCACCCGTGGTGGGCACGTTTCAGCTGAGCTTCTAGGCTAAGACAGACTAAGGAAAAGGGCTCAGCAGCCCACTTCGGTAACAATTAGCAGTTGAAAACCCTATGAATAGCAGAGAAACACTGTCAAATATAGTGCTGGAAAATGAGCCCCCCAGGCTGGAAGGCATTCAAGAAAACACTGAAGGGTTGCCTCTTCCAAGAAGAGTTGATCTTAATGACAGAAATGGGGTAAAGCACCTGGGACCCCCATTTGCTGATGTAGCATAACTTAAAATGAGAAGAAATATAGTGGCTGCAACACTGTAGTCAAACATAAAAAGACTGCATGGCACAATGTTGGGTGGTATTTCATTCTGTTGTGCTTAGGCTCACCATGAGTCAGATTTGACTGGACAACAGGTAACAACAACGCTATGAGGGAGCTCAGAAGGGTTGTCGGGAATGATACCAAGTTAGTAACTGAGACCCAGCTGTGGTTCCTTTAGGCAAAGAAGGGTTTGTTAGCTCTTAGTATCCAGTTCAGGCTGACAAACATCTACAGACATTGAAGGGATGAGGGTGAAAGTCAGGACCGGCTGCACCCAGGAGCTCAGCATGCCAGCTCCTCTCTGCGTGTGGCCTCTTTCTGTCTCCATTGTCCCACCTCCTGCAAGGCACACCAGGGTCACCAAGTCCACATGCTGCACCCACACCTACTGGGGGAACAAATTTGCTGCCTTTACTGTTGACCAGAAAAACAATCGCTCTCTCTTCTACATTTCCAGGCTCAGACTCCAAGATCAGAGGTGCCCCAGAGAAAAAGGCCCAAGGGGGTCTTTACCAAGGGTGTCTGCCAAGCGCAGAAGTGTGTACCACCCGACCCAGGCCCTGGCATCTGGGGGCAGAGGCCCTCCAGAGCACACATGGACTGCAGCCAGCAGCAATGAAGCTGGGCCACGAGAGGAAGGCAGACGGTCAGCTTGAGGGAGGAGAATGCGCAGCCATGCAGTGTGCAACAAAGCCTTCGATCCCAACGCCCAGCCAGGACCCTCACAGAGCATCACGGCCAGCAACAATGGCCCTGTGAATGGCTGGGGAGCCGAACTCTGGTCTGGCCAGGGCTCTGCTTCCCCATCCCCAGGCCCCACTGAGCCTGCCTATAGCGACCTGAGTTAATGCGGGGGGAAGAGGCTTCCTGCGCTGGGACCTCTGTTATCACTTTTATCAGTCCTCTCAGCCACTGCAATTTCTGATTTTACAAACAGGGTTTCCGGCAGCTACAGAAGGCTGCCTTCTCATCCATGCCCATGCTTAACGAATGTTGAACTGGTGCTGGGCGGGTCCTTGGCCCTGGTGATGTGGTGGCCAGGAAGACTTCTCCCCCAGATTGTCCCACAGAGATGCAGGAGGTCCAGGAGCCGTCACCACAGGCTGCAGGCACAGGACGCCCACCACTGCCCATGCAACCAGTCCAGGCCAGGGCTGGTAACCCTTTGGCTTTTCGTGGGATCTGGGGCGGTCACTGCAGCCCCGAGCAGCTGGACCCACTGGGCTCCCCACCATGTCCTGCTAACCACCTGCTTTGGTCGCCAGTCAGAGCCTTCGAGGGATCAGGTGCCGGACACAGTTGCTGGTAGCCTGGGCAGCTTGGGAAGGCTGGGCTGAGGCCAGTGCGAAGTGGCTGTGTCTGAACACGCAGGCGGGAGAGCTCAGATGGGCAGAAGCCCTGAGAGGGACACGTGGTCAGGAGGCCCTGCTGGCTGGGCTGCGCTGGGCATTGAAGGACTCCAGGCACATGACAAGGTCGCTCAGTGCCCGAGGGACTACTAATAGAAGACGTGCTGTCAGGCCCAGCCCCAGAGGCCCACTGCACCCGAGGTGCAGACGCCCCAGAGCCCAGGCTCTTGGAGCCACATGGAGACCACGCGCCCTCCCACGGAGCATCCTCTGCGACCTGTTTGAGGCAGGGCCTGCCGCTCTCCCAGGAAGCCACAGGTGACTACAACCTGTGCCGTGGGAGGGATAGACAGGTGTGCCAGAGACGGGGCATCTGACATGGTCCCTTGGAGATGGGGACACGTGGCTCAGTCCTCAGAGGTGGAGTGGTCAGAAGCCGCTCGTCTGGCTTCACCCTCCTGATGTGAAGGTCCAGCCACACTGTGGTCTGTCCCAGCCTCTGAACCTCTCTGATTCATTCCCTGATGCTCCTTCCCAAGTTCTATGAACAACTCATGTCTTTCCAAAACATTCCCTGACTGGCCAGGACACTGATACTCCTGTAGGAGGACTGTGCAGAGCATCAAGGCTGTGCGTCTCCCGAGGGCCGAGGGGCCTGGCTTCGTGCCGTCTTTCTGGAGGCGTGTTCCCCAAACCCACCATGCGCTGGGCAGCTTGTCCCTGCTCTTGCCGGACGTGGGACGTAGGGACGAGACTTTTGCTTATTAAATATGGCTGGGCCGCTCGTCGCATACCCTATTGCTTGTGGCCCCCGCGGCTGACCTCACATGCCGCTGCTCTCCAGCTCAGCACAGCCGCGGCAGCCTCGATAGCTGTGCCAGCAACCCCCAGAGCACGGCTATTGAGAAAGTGTAGAGAAATAATTAGGAGTTAATGAGTTTTGTAGTTTAATATATTTAATTGAAAGTTTATGTTATGTTATGTTAATTTTTTAATAATGGTTGTTATCTGACTGGCAAAAACTCCTGACACGCTCGCTAACAATGGCTCTCACCGCCGCGCTGCACCGCAAACCTGAGGCAGCATCCAAGAAGCAAACACGCGCTCCCCCGCCCACACTGCCGTTCTGCGGAGCCCCGCTGGCTGCAGGCATCCCTCATGGCCTCTTAAAAAGCACGTTTGCTCTCACAGAATCAAACAACCCTGCAGCCGGATGAAGCCTCAGAGGCTCTCAGGCCCAAGCTCCTTAAACTATAGTTGCACATGAACCGCCTGGCAATTCCACCTGTGGTCCTGGTGGGCCAAGACTCTGCATTTCCAACACTCTACCCAGAGCCCAGCCGGCAGACACAAGGCAGGCAGCAAAACTGGGCCCAACACCTTCACCTGAGGGGAAAGGTCCTGGGGCCCGAGGAGGTTCCACAGCTTCCCCAAACCCTGCAGGACGGCTGGGCCTGCTGCCGGCACTGCTCTCGTCTGCTTTGCAGACTTCGGCCCAGGATAGATGTGCGCTTTATCCTCAAAGGAACCCGGAGGCTCTCGCCTGCCTATGTTGATCTGCCGTCCTGCTGTCTTCATACTGCACGTGCTAACCATTTCCGGGCATCTCCTGCACATTCAACGCGCACACACACGCGAACCACAGGGAAATCATATGTGGACAGAGTCTGGCGGAAGATGCGGTTAATTCCGTGATAGGAAACACCTGACACCAGCTGAAACAGTGACGCTTCTGACACGCAGCCTGCTGACACAGGCGTCTTCACTGTTAGCTCCAGCGTGGCAGGACCACCCTGTGCTGTGAGACGACCCTGGGTCCCCAGGCCCACTGCCCTCCAGGCCCCTGTTTCCTGTCGCATTGCTGCAAGATGCCCAGCCTCAGGCCAAGCGAGTGGGAAATGTCCTTGGTGGCAGACACGGGCAGACAGCTTCCTCCTGGGGCTCTGGCTCCACACCACACCGCAAGCTGTGGCAAGGCTCTGCAGGGTGCTGAGGTCGAGTCTCTGTCCCTGATGGCCCCAAGTCCCTGCGTGTCCCCTCCTCCTCCTCGGACCTGTCCTGGGCAAATTGACTTCCCAGGTGGCCAGGCCTGGCCTCCAGATAAGCTGCTCATTCCAGCCAGAGGCACTCCCTTCACTGCTCACCCATGGGCTGAGAGGCAGCAGCTGGGAGAAGCAAGGCCTGCAGGCCAGGGCTCCCCAGGACCTGCAGCTTCCCCTTGCCCGGGGGCCCAGGACCTGAAGGAACCAGGAGGCCTGAGGCATCAGTGACGGCCGGGGCTATGTCTGTGTCTTCCTGGGGACCTGGAACTCCTGGGCACAACTTCCATTGCCACGAGTGTAGCTATGCTGGAAAGTTCCAGGGCCGTGCACCAATTAGCTGTCTAGGGTAAGAGCGCAGGGTGCCACCTCCTGGCACAGGCTGGGCTCTCTGTCTGTGCTCTGCAGCATCTGTCTTCTTGAAACCTGGTGTTACTCTTGTGCCCGTGGGCTGTTTCGTTTCCTTCTAAAATCCCAATTCTCACTTTTGTAACTTGGCTAGAGGCCAACTTGACAAAAACATTTTACAGCTAGCAGCATTTGGTATTTTTTCTCTCACCAGAACATGTTTCTGTAATGGCTCTGCCATCCTGGAGCCACTGCCAGGCGCTCTGGGAGAGCCTGGGGAGCTTTCAATCACGGCTGTACCTGTTTTGAAAGCAGTGGGGTGTCCTTTTTATTTTTGGCCCTGGTAATCTCTGGCTCGTAGGTGTTGAGGGATGAGGAATTTTCCAGTCACTCCAGCAAACACAGGGCAAGTGATCAGGGCCATGGTTTAAACTCTGCCTCTGCCCTCCTGGCACCTGGCTTTTTCTCTCCCACACCAACCTGCCTCTGCAGCCCACGGCTGCTCCGGAGTAAACCCCGCCAAAATTGCGCACTGACCTCCCATTACCTGAACTTTGTTTTTTAAAACCACCCTGTGAGAGACTCTGAGGGTCAAGCAGCCTGTCTTTTGGTGGCTGAATTTGACCCAGCAGGTGGCACAGGGGCTGACATGGGATGGAATAAATGGGTGGATCGATGAAGTATGTGTGTCCAGTCTGAATGAGTGCTGTCCCCGCGCAGGGTGGGGCTGGGGCCTCCCTGGGGCTCTGCTGCCCCTCTGCCTGGGCCAGAGTCAGGTGATTCTTCAAGCTCTCCAAGCCTCTGTTGCTCCACTGCAGGACCCACTTTCCTGTCCAAGAGCGTCGCCGTGGGGGCGAGCGCCCACTGGGGTCAGGGGCCTGCGGTGCTCAGTGGACGGCGGGCATTACTGTCACCTGTTCCTCACATGACACGCCACGCCCTTGCTTGGCTCAGGCTCGTCCTGAGGCGCTGCTGACCCTGCCCAGCAGGTGCCAGCCGGCCACACTCTGTGCTGGGCAGGAAGGCTGAGCCGTGGGCACCCACACCCTGCCGCCTGCTCCCAGTCTGTCTCACAGAAACCCCCTTGGTGGACTAGAACACGCAGGGCCCGAGGTCCGTCAGCTCACACCATGGTGCCCCCGGGGACGTCCCCTCCACCATGGAGCTAAGGGAGCTCATGTCTCAGGGCCAATGGAAAAACCTGGAAAGCCTTTAAAAATTTTTTTAAACACAATGGCCTTCTAGAAAGCTGGTGCTTAGCTGACTAGGAGGCAAGTGAAATTTCACGTTCCACGCAAACCTGGAGTCAACATTCCTGCCAGCTGCTGAGAAAGAGCTTCTCCCCATGAGGCCTCCTGTGGCAATTTCTGACGATAAAGCGAAAGAGGCACCATCAAGGCAGGGAGATGCTGGGGCCACCAACCTGCAGCTGCCCTAAGAACGGTCTGACCCCCAAGCATGACTGGCATTCATGGATGCTCCACAGAGTGACATCACACAGGATGATGTCACAGAGATGACATCACATAGGACAATGTCACATAGCATGCTGTCAGGGATGACATCACACAGGTGACATCACGCAGGATACTGTCCCTGCCCACTGCTTTGCCACCCCAGAAATATGTCAGAGGAAACTGGGCACAGTAGCACATACCTGTCATCCCAGCACTCAGGAGGCTGAGGCAGGATGGCCAACATGAGCTCAAGAGCCGGGTGCGGTGGCGCACACCTGTAATCCCAGTGGCTTGGGAGGAAGAGGCAGGAGGATCGCAAGTTCGAGACCAGAGGCAGTCTGTGTAATTTAGCGAGACCCTGTCTCAAAAAAGTAAAAAAATGGGCTGGGGGTGCAGCTCAGTGGTCCAGCACTTGCAGAGCATGCAGGTGCGAGGCCCTGGGTTTAAACCCCAGTACCGAGAAAAAAAAAAATTAGTTCAAGGCCAGCCTGGGCTACACAGCGAGAACTTGTCTCCAAAAAAAAAAAAAAAAAAAAAGTCAGGAAGAGATGTGACCTCAGCGACCTCAGCATCAAGGGTCACCATCCACCCAAAAGGGTCCCAGAGGGAACTCAGTGGGTCAGACCCCACGGCTCTCTCCTGGGAGCCCAGCCTCCCCGCTGTGCACGTGGCAATCCAGGACCTCTGGGCCTGGCAGCTGCGCCTTGTCACACCCTAAAGTGGCCTAGGTTTGCCCCTAGGCATCCTGAGAGGAAGGGACAAGGTGTTGAGAAACCAGAAGGGACATCCTGGGGGGTGGGGCATGGCCCAGGGGCCCACAGACCCGCTGGAGCACCGTTTCCCCTCCAGGAGCCTCCTCGAGTGCTGCATGCCTGGCAGGGTCCTCTGTACCAGAGGAGGCCTCGGGCTGACCACTGGCTGCGTTGGGGAGGGCACCTGGGGGTGCACAAACAGTGAGTGGATGGCAGTGGGGTGGGGAGAACAGTCTGGTCACACCATGGTCGGGCCCTGAAGAGGAGCAGGAGGGCAGGAGGGCTGGGTATGCCGCCAAGGGGGCACGAAAGCCACCCACCCTGGCCCTGCCCGCCCAGCCTGCTGACCACCAGGCCTGAGTCTAGGATGTGCACAGTGGCGCTGCTGTGCACCTGAAGGGTCTGTCCCGTGTCCAAGTTCCCATGTGATTGTAGGCGGAGGACCCCAAGAGGGAGTGGACACCTGAGAGCTGAGTGGCTGGAGGGCATCGTCCACACAGGACAACCCGCCCTGCTGACATTTGCAATTCTGGGGTCTCACCCTTCAGACGGGGTAGTGCTTTAGAAGGACGCAGTGCTCGCAGAGCCTGACAAGTGTCTCATGGACTGTTGGGTCAACATCAGCAGAGGGAGAAGGCAGAGGGGGGGTGAATGGGGCAGGGCTCTGGGACCCTGGGGACCATGCAGTGGGGTCCCACCTGGGCTGGCACTCACAGCTCTGTTTAGGGCTCAGCCACAGAAGCACAAAAGTTGGGGGGTTTTCCTCACGCTGACCACAGTGTCCAGCCCCGCTGGAAGTGACCCCAGGTCCCCCCCCCCAGTTCACATAGGCAGACTTTCTGGGTGGCCAAGAGCCCAGGCAGACGAGGCCTCCGGGAGCTGCAGGTGGCTGCGCTGCCCAGGCCAGGATGAACTCTGGCTGTGCTGTGCTGACGGCCCAGTGTCTGGCACTCTTGCGGAGGACCCTTACTGACATCTCGAAGGTGGACTCGGAGTTCAGAAGTGACGGGCAGCCGCAGCCACTTGCTCAGGCAGCACAGCCCCAGCTGGGCCCACTCCCTGGCCAAGATGGGCTCTGTTCCCAGCCCCTGAGGGACATGAGTGCCCGCCCTGCCCCTCCAGGCCCAACCAGCCTGGTTTACAACCCCAGGCAGACAGGCCCAGGTGGAGACTGCTGGCCAGCTAGGAACAGGAGCGGCATTTCCTGTCAGGGGCTGGAAGAGGAAAACAATAGCTGTTGGTTTGTTTTTTACCCCAGACCCAGGAGTCTATTGTAATGTGAGCTGTGTATTTTCAGACCACCTGCTGTGCACGTGTGGGCGCGCGCGCACACACACACGCGCGCACACACACCCTGAGACACACACCTACCGCGCCTGAGACCTAGCTGGCTGGGAGGGTCTGCAGGCTGTGAAGGGGCCGGGCAGACACATAGGCCAGGGTTAGCCGCAGCGCTGAACAGACGGCTCCCATGGTGTGTCTTTAAGATGCCATTTTATTTAAGCATTTTCACCAGCCTTGTAGCTGACTGTTGGGTGAGGGCAGGCTGCGTGCTGCACTCCCAGGAAAGTTCCACGCAGCTCCCGAGAGCCAGGCAAGCTCTGAGGGCTTCTACGAGGCCCCCAAATCTACCCCCTTCCTTAGGAAGCAGCTGCTTCATAAAAGCTCTCAAATCCTCGCTTCCCCTGTCAGTTTGTTTCTTCTTCAAGACTTGGAAACAGTGCGGCCTGGAGAGCCAGGTGGCCCGGCTCCACGTTTGTCCCAAGAGCATCTCAGGCCCGCCCAGAGTGAGCACGTGGTCGGCCGCAGACCTGCTTGCTCCTGGTGGGAGGGGAGGCCGGAGGGAGGCTCACGCGCTCAGATTCCACTTCCTCAGCAAGTTGTCACTTTGCAAACTGGGGCACCGGCCTGGGGAAGAGCGTCTACATGGGCAACATTACTCAGCATTTTCCAGGTAGGAACTGCAAAGTGACCACATCAACCCCTGGAAGGACGCAGACCAGGGGCAAGGTCGCTGGCAAGACAGGCCAGAGCCTCGGCCAACCGGGCAGGACCGTGGGCGAGAGCCGGAAGAAGGCCCAGGACCCATGGAGAGGCTGGGGACTGAAGCTGTGGAGAGAGGAGACCTGGGCGGTGCTCGAGTGGGGAGTGACCAGGGGGCAGCCGTGCGTCCAGAGGATTCCCCCCTGGCCTTCCGCCACCCGCAGGGACAGTCGGGAAGAGACGCTGCTGCTGCCTGCAGGACCAAAAACCTTCAGACACTTGGGCCCTCTGGGTTTCAGGGGGACAGACAGCCCCACTCTGGAAGAGGGGGACACTGGACCAAACCCTGAGTATAACAAAGGGGCCCGTCATGACGGACATGTCTGCCTGGACAGTCACACCTGTCAGCATGTCCTCACTCCTGTGTCTACCGTGTCAAGACGCATGTGCCACCTGTGCAGTCACACCTAGGTGTCGTCTCCTCCCCAGGCGCAGCAACAATTCCCCTTTCCGCACCAACACGGAGCAAGGCCTGCGACGTGGGCAGGGAAGTTCTTATTTTACAGTAGAGGAAATCTGGCTGACCTACGTCCTTGCGTGCAAGCAGTGCTTCTGTTGTTATGGACGTGACGTGTCAGTTTGGCGTGAAATGCAGGGCATCCCAGGTAAGCTGGGGCTGGCAGTCAACACAATGAAGCTGCAGTCAGTGTACACGGAGGAGCAGCAAATATGCTTGCAAGCTGACCTGCCTCGTGCCCCTGTCCTCCATCACTTGGTGAAAAGTTTTTCTTGGAGACGTTGCTCAGACCCCACACAGTTTTACGTCTGCCTTTGCTGAGTGTTGTGAACAGCGCTAGTGTCACAAAATATTCACTGGAGATATTTTTATTGGCTGCATAATTTCAGTGCGCCGTGTAGCTGTGCCATAATCTACCAAGTGATATAAACGGTTGGACATTTAGATCATTTCTGATTTTTCGATGTTTTGAATGCGGCTTCTGTAAAGATTCTTGGACCTAAACATGGAGGACACTGAGGGCCAGGTGAGGAGGTCCGGGTTGTTTCTGGCAAGAAGAGGCCGGCCCGCGGGGGCAGGCTTGACCGGGAGCTCCTTCCTCCAAGCCTCTAGTTGGCTGTTGGCTGTCTAGACCCCTTTTGGGGTCTCCCATCCCTCCAGCCCTCCCCTGAACCTCCCTGGCCCCCAGCAGGAAAGATGAGCCTCCCCAACTGCATGGACTTATTAACCGTCCACCAGGACTGGGCTGCCTCCCTCACAGGCAGAAAACGCCTGCTGCGAGCCGCTCGCGCTGCTGAAAATAGCTTTGTTCTAATTGGGCAAGGGGACCGCACTCCCACACTCCTGGCTCTTCCTCAGCACCCTGTCCACGGCTGTGGGGGTGGGGGAGGGAGCTTAGAACTCATTTTAGGGGAGGAGCTGAAGCCCACAGGCTTCGCCCTTCCTGGGAAGCAGGAGTCCACTCCTCGCTGCCTTGCGTTTGCTAGTGAATCACCCACTGAAGACTTCGAGTGCCACTGACGCCCTGGGCTACTCCCTCCTGCCATGGTTTTCCACCCTCCGCCCTCTTGAGGACAGGAGCCCAGCTTGCCTGGCACTGGGGAGGTGCTTAGCATGACGTGTGAACAGGCATTTACTGGACTGGATACAGGCAATGATCTGCCCCCAGCAAGGAGGGTGGGGCACCACTCACCACAAAGCCAGGAGAAACATTTCCGTTCAGAATGTCACTGATGCCACATAAAGTGGGGGGGGGGGGGAACAAGCGCTAATCATCTGGAACCTTATTACAGTCACCATTCAGGGTTAAGCACTGGAAATAATGCAAAACATAATTCCATCAACTCTGAGACTGCTTCCAAGAAGCACATCTCTGGTGCAACTGAGCGTGAGCTGGTCGGTGCTGTATTGTTGGAGGCAGGACAGAGTCCCACACGCCACTGTGTGTGTGTGTTAAACAGTGAGACGCACCAAAAGAATACGGGATGCTTCCAGGACCACACACGCCAGAATAACAAAGGCAATGTTGACAAGTATGGTGCGAATCATCCATTAGTCACAGATCATGAACGTCTACAGACACAAATATGACAGCGACACTTGCGGGCTTCAGACACACAGTCTGCATGCCAGAGAGAGAGGGACTGGTCACAGAGAAGTCAGATGATTCTTCCCACACCCCTGGGTAAGAAAAATCAAGGGGCAGAACTCCTCCTTTGTCTAACAGCTAAGTGAGAAACTAGCTGCTTATATCAGGAAAGCGTCTACACAGAGTATCTGTCATCAAAGAACATTCCATAAAGTCACATTCACATGCAAATCCACTTACAGAATTTCAGTTTGCACCAATTTCAGGAGAACATCTGCTTCACAAGTGAAATGCGGGTTGCTGCTGCTTCACACCCCGCACGATATGAGAATGGCGGACGGAGCAGTCTCTGCCGTGCTGAGCCCATGATCAGAGACGGAAAGGTGCACTGAGCCACAGGAGTCTGATTCGAGTAGACTGCCTCCCTTGGAGCTCAGATAGGATGAGGAGATGGAACGATGATAAACGTAGAGCTGGGAAATTTAGGTTAGAGGATTAAAAGTAATGAACAAAGGAGGAAACCTGAGAAAGCTCAAAGAGTTGATATTCCCTGTGACGGGAATGTTTGATCCATCAAAAGCTGGCATGGTGGAGTAGACAAGAAAGAGGGGTGACTGGCCAAGAAGAGCCCTAGCGGGGGAGGGACAGATCTGGGGGCTTTGGGGGGAGTTGTGTATGAAGACATAAAAATCTACCAACACCTGAGGGAAAGAAAAGTCAGAGCCGAGAAACGCAGAAAGACAAACGTCTCCCAGTTAAGGAATGAGCAGGAAAAGGCTGGCCATGGAGAAGGGCTGGACACTGGCAGAGGACTTTTCTGCTTAGCATCAAAGCAGGACAGACATCAGGACCAGACTTCTGTCTTCTATGCACAGTAACAAAGAAAGCCAAGAACCAGGCAGATATGCGAAAGAATGCAATGCCTCAAAGCAGACAGGTCCAGGAGCAGAAGAAACACTGTAGGAGGGAGCAGCCCCGGTTTCCTCTCCGTGTCCTAAGTCCCCGAGCCGGGAAGGGGATGGATGGGCAGGTAGGGGCTCAGAGGCTACCAGATGTGCACAAGAAGTCATAGCCTTCCTTATCGGCACCACGTTTTAAAATTGGCTGTGGTAATGGCTATGAGCCACTGGACTCTCCACTCTAAATGGATAAGTGTTCAGAGGCTAATTCTGTCTCAGTAAAGCTGTTACCAATGACAATATGAAATATAACATCTTGCTTTGAAAAGCAGCCAGCCAGGAAATAAAATTATAGTTAAATGTCCAGAACAATGTTACTAATTTGGAAAATACTACTGAAGAAAGCAACTTGACACCTGTTAAAGCAGACTGAACTGAAGACCCAGCCTGAGGAATCCTGGGCAGGCGGAGCCAGGCAGCCCTCCTGAGCAGCCCAGCCCTGCTTGGTCTGTAAACATTAAATGGCACTTAGCTATTGCTCGAGAAACAGAACACAAACTCAGCCAGCGGGAAGCAGGTCACACACGATGACTGGGGCTTCCCAGCAGGACACACAGCTGCGGTGGTTGTACAATTATAACCAATCAAACTTTTGCTTTTCTATTTTTTTATTATTTATTTATTTAGCAGTACTGGAGGTTGAACCCAGGACCTTGTGCATGCTAGGTAAGTTCTCTACCACTAAGCTACACCCCCAGCCCCATTTTTATGTTTTATTTTGAGTCAGGGTCTTGCCAAGTTGGGTAGGTGCCTCTGGCCTCGAGACAGGTGGGTAAACGTGCACCCAGACTTCTCATGTCTGCAAAGAAAGGAAGCGTCAACTACAGGTCCAGGTGTGTTCATGTCTGGGATTACCCACTACTGACCTACAGCCGGGATTCAGCAATATGTTACCATGCTCAAGAAAGGGTCTGAAATATATCTATGAAGATGCTTATGAAAAAATACTTTATGACAATGGAAAGTTGAAGAAAACATCCACGCCAAATAATAGTTTGAGTGCAGTACAGTACTAGCTGCAGGCCTGGGATTTAGCTCAGTTGGTAGAGCACCGCCCTGCAGTCTCTGAGGTCCCGAGTTCAATTCCCAGCACCACAAAAATGGGAGGACGTGGCAACCCATTCCCAAGGCAATCCCGAAACAGTCAGCCACTGAAAACCCTCTGAGGGTCGTTATGAGTCGGACACGACTCGACAGCACCTAACAACAACAACAACAACACAGTACTACTGCAGGGTGGGATTCTACTTCCACATCTCTTAAAAGGAGATTGGCGCCTGGCTGGCTCCAGTGCACTGTCACTGTGACCCGGGGACTTGGTACCAGATGAGGGTCCGAAAAGGGTGGACAGGATGGAGCTGGGCCTGGGGGCTTCCTCCCTAGAAGAGAAGTGTGGCTTCAGGGAATAAGAGGCCTGGGAAGCTTGGACCCACAGGCCATGCCTGCAGAGACTACCAGCTGCAGGGTCCTGACTGCAGAGCACTGACCTCCTTACCAAGGGTCCCAGCAGCTGCTTCTGCAACCACAAAAGTCTGCAGGGCAGCAGAAGCTCCAGCCCTGCGGTGGGAGGCAAAGCGCCCTGGCAAACGGTGTGGCCGCAAAGCACGGGCTTCTCCCAGCAGTGGTCAGGTCAGGTCACTTCTTCAGGGAGAAGAGGCTTTTCAGAGGTAGTGGTGCTGTCCTCCGGAACTCTAAATTCAATGGTTTTAGGGAGAAAAAGCCTCACTTCCAAGCCTGGCCTGACCACTCCACCCCCCAGCCCCGCAGCCCGGACAGCCACATCTTCTGCCCAGCCAGTGGCTCCGATTCCATGGCAGACTTTGTCCCACGACCAGAAACCCAAGCTCCTCCTTCCCTAGGCCTGGGCACTGTCCACCAGGGGCCCCGCTTCCTTCCCCTGCCGCTGTGGGGGAGACAGTCCGTTCCTCCAGGCGGCCCCGCGCTCAAGGGTCCGGTGAGCGGGAGTGTGCGTGCCCCAGTGGGTGTACCGCAGGTGTGGGCGTGACGCGGGTGTGAGCGCTCACACACGGGAGGGTGGGGGTCTAAGAGCCAGCACCTACGTGTCAGTGCCTGCGGTTTCGCGCGTGAACCGTGCGAGGACGGCGGAACCCGAATGTGGGGACGCGTGTCTGATCGTGAGCGCGTGGGTGGTGCGGCCACGCGCGCCCGGGTCCCGCCGTGGTCCCGCGGGCGGACCGGCCTCGCGCGCCCAGAGTTTCGGACAGGCTCCGCGCGGCCAATGCGGCCACGCCGGGATCCTCGCCCTGGGGACCCCGCCAGGCGCGAGGGGGCGCCGCGCCGCCGCAGGCCGCGACTCGCAGGCCGGGAGGGCTGGGGGCGGCGCGCGGGGCGGTGCCGGACTCCGGGCTGCGGAGGGGACGCCGCGCTCCTCCCCGGGAGCCGCCGGCCACGCGCGCACAGCCGGCGCCCGGAGCCCCGCCGGACGCCCAGCCCCGCTCGCCGCGGGCGGGTGCAGCTCGGGGTCCCGGCGCGGGCAGGGACGAGACAGCCGGAGCGGGGGCTTCGCCGGGTCCGGGCAGCGGCGGCGCCAGCACCTGTCCGTAAGTGGCCACGGGCCGGCGCGCGGCGTCGACCGGTGAGGGCGCAGCAGCCCGGGGCGCTCGGAGGGAAGGGCGCAGGCCAGGAGCGCCGAGGGCCTGCGCCGCACGTCGGCCCGCGTCCGTCCCGCTGGGGCCGGGCGGCTGCGAGAGGCCGGGCGGGGTCCTCGTCGGGTCCAGATCCGGAGGTCCCCGAGGCGGGCCCGGCGCTCCCTGACCCGCCCTGGCTCGCAGGTGGGCGCACCTGGCCCCGCGGGCGAGGGAACCGGGGCGTCCGCGGCGCTCGTGCCCCGGCCCGGCTGAGCGGTGCGAGGCCGACGCCCCCCACGCCCAGCTCTTGGCCCCGGCGCGCGCCACGCAGCCCGCACTCCTGCGCGCGCCCCCTGCCTTCCCCTTGGCCTCGCGCGGGCGGAGATCGGGGCGGGGTCCCCACTTCCGCAGCCGTGAGTTCTGCAAACTCGCGGCCGGCCCGGCGCTCGCACGCCCTCCCCGCCGAGCGCAGCCCAACGCCGGCCCCAGGCTGGGGCGCGAGCGGCGGCCCCGGGGGCGAGGGGTGTTGGAGACTGAGGGGGTCCGGGCCTAGGCTGGCTCCTCTGCGCTCCTGGCGCTCCTCCAGGCACGCACGTCTCGGTCCCCGAGACCCGGGCGTCCTCAGGCCCGTGCGTGTTTGCACTTGTGCGGTTGGAGGTGACCAGTGGCACCCCCTCCCAGACCACTCGGAGCAGTCGGCGAGGGTTCTGCCTCTTGGAGCATCGGCCCCTTAGAGCAGCGCCGCGGTCCTGTCTGTCTTAGGGACACCGGGGCCACCTCTTCCAGGCCCTCCTGAGCCCGGACGCAGCGTTGTCCGCGGCCCCTGGCATTCCAGGAAGCCCTCCCTCCCTGGCCTCCTCTGTCCTTGTCTCTGGTTAAGACTCCCCTCAAGGCCAGCGTTCGGAGCAACTGGCACGTTGTGAATAATAGGTTTTGACCCAGTTGGGACGTCCAGGAAGGATGGTGTGGTTCGCCGCTCAGCCCTGCCCTTGGGCTGGTTAGGTGAACCCTACGGGTCAGGTGGGGGTGGGGCAGCAGGAATCACTGTGACCAGCTTTCACTTCTGCTGAAAAATCCAAAGGACACCACAAGCCCCGGAGGTGATGAAGGGGAGGGAGGCCTCCCCTCCCCCACTCCAGCCCCTTTCCTTCCCAGCTCAGTGCCAGGGCTCTTCCCTGCCTCTGGCTGGCCTCCACCTAGTGTAGCCAGTGGACAGAATCGCTCTGCATTCTCTTAAACTGTGAGTTTGGGGTACAGTGACGGGTGTTGTGCGTACTGGCATTGTGGCACGTGTGGGGATGAAATCCACTGGGGGGGGGGTTCCCGTCTGGTATCAGCCACACAGAGGGCAGTGCAGCGCAGCACTGTCCAGAAATGACCGTTATTTCTGTGTCTTCCTTGAAGAGACAAGATGAAGACAGCTTTCAGAGTTTTTATAAGGCTGGTGCCATATATATATATATATATATATATATATATATATATATATATATATATTTCAATTTGCAAGTTTTTTATTCCTTGAGATTTCCATAATTTGAGAAACAAATTGGGTGTTTGTGGAGGCAAGGGAGGAGAGGAGTGGGCTCCCAGCCGGCACAGAAGGGAGCTGCAGCTTTCCTTTTGCAGTGCCTGGCAGAGCCTTGCGTGGGGCCAAGGCTCAGAAAATGTGTGCTGGCTGATTAATTGTTTGAGTTATTATTAAGAATTTCCACCGAGTATATGGCTGGGAGCCGTGTGATTATAATTACAGGTGTATGTGCCATGATTAATAGGTCCATAGAACACATAGTTTGGTAGGAAATGATAAGACGTTAGGGTTTGCCCTGGCAAATGCAGGTCTTTAGGTTCCTGGCATCTTAGAGGACAGGCTGTGGCCGATCTGACGTGGCCCCGGTCCTTGTCCTCTCCCGTGGATCCGGGCTGGCCCTGCAGAAGGAGCGCGTCTCCCCGGGCACCAGGACTAGCGGGAGACCTTCTGGGGTGGGAGGTACCAGAGGCTCGGCAGCCCCGTGCAGATGTGTGGGGGCAGAAGGAAGGGGAGCGGAGGGGTGGCACCCGGCGCATGGGTGCAGGGTGGGCAGGTCTGAACCATGAAGCCGGGCCCTGGGGTGTAAATGCCTGTACTCCTGCCCACCGGTGGCAGCTTCTGGAGGACCAGAGACCCTCTTCGCCAGTGCTTTGCCCAGAAGCAGTCCTCAGGGATGCAGAACCCTGGGGCTCCCACTGCTGGAGTCAAACGCCTGACTGAGCTGGGCGCTCAGGTGGCCCCAGTGCCCACGGTGAGGAGGGGCAGCAATGCAATGAGGGGTCAGGTCAGTGAGGGCCCCACAGTGGCCGGCCAGCTGCCACAAGTCTGGTCCCTAGCGGAGTCCCGCACCACAGCAGCGCAGGACACAGCCTCAGGCCCCCACACTGGGGACTCTGAGCTCCCTTTCATGCAGGCACCCTGGACTCCACGGCAGACTTTGTCCCTCCACCAGAAACCCAAGCCCCTCCTTCCCTAGGACTGGGCACTGTCCTAGGTAGGGCAGGTAAGGGCTAGTTTACCTCCCTGGTCTGCTGTGGCTCTGTTGTGAACGGGAACCCCCACAGCGGCAGAGGAAGGCCGCTGCCCGGGGCCCGGGGAAGCCCCCGCTCCGGCTTGTCTCGTCCCTGCCCTCGCCAGGACCCCGAGATTGTCTTGATCTTCAAGCTTGGGAAGGGGTCCTTTTCAGTGTGAAAGAAGCACCACCAGGTCTCTGTCACAGTTCAGCAACTTCCTTGGCAGAATTCCGGTGGTCCCCGTTCACTGCAGAGCCACAGCAAATGAGGGAGGTAACCTAGCCCTTACCTGCCAGGCGGCTCACCTGCAGGCGTGTGCAGTCTCCACCGGGCCGTTTTCCAAGGTTAGTTGGTAAGAACAAGCCTAGGACAACTCTTGGGGAGCAGCCGTGAGCTCTCAGTGACATTCCTCCAAGGACAGATGTGTGGACGTGGCCCCTTGGCCAGAGGTGTGAGCAAGCCTGTTAGCTGCGTGTGAATCCCTATTCCCCACGTCAAATAAGAAGTCTACACTGAAGGGTGTCTTAGCTCTCCAATTTCAGACAGACTTGTACCGAAACAGCAAAATCAGTAATGCTTTCTACTCAGAAAGCACCCCGCATTCTAACTTGATTGTGAGTTTGTTTTGTAAACACATACTAAGGAAAATGAAAGAATAGTACAGACGCCCTTCACATGCTTTATTCAATTAAGGAGAGGGACTCTGCAGAGCAAATGGCACTCACCTACAAAGGCAGCCCACCCCCGCTTCCCAGTGGGGGCCTGGGGCCTCAGGCACCCCAGCTCTCCTCTTCCCCACCCCTGCTGAGTCACATCACCTCTTAATTTAGCATGTCCCCCTTCTGCAGGGCATCGGTGCAGGGCTGCACCTGCTCCGAGCTGAGCAGCCGTTCCCAGAACTCAGGGGCCCCCCGGGTGTTTATAACCTTCACAGATATTTCGGTGATGGTGTTTCAGTGCTAGGTTAGGCTTAGGTGGTGCCTTGCAATCAAAGGCTAGAATTCAGGGGCCCAGTAAAGCCTCAGACGCCTTGGGCTGATGTGCACCAGATTCCATCCTGAGGGCAGGTTTATTTTGGTCAGGACCGGGAGTGGGGAAGGGCTGTGCGATCCCATGCCTGACTCAACTCCCTCACCTTCAGGGGCCCAGATCTAGGGGTGGCCGCCAGCAGAGGGGCTCCATACGGCTCGTGCCCACCGAGCTGTCACACCGCGTGTGGAGGGCAGTCAGCCTGCCTCCCCGGCGTCCCTTCATACTTGTCATGGAGCTGGTGGGAACCTCTGCCGTCAGGTCCCAGGCCCCGCCCTGGGGCTCTGTGTAGGCAGGCGAGGTGGGGCCTGGGGATTTGGACTCTGGGCACGTATCCTAGGCGAGCCTCACCTTTGGGAGGTTTCCAATATGTCAATATCCTAAATATCACCATAATGGACACCTTTGTAGGTAAGATTTGAAAACACCGTGGATTTAGTCAGAAGTGTGGGACACCGGGACCGTGGCGCATGACTCTAACTCATTGCTCAGGCCGCCTGGACCGCGCATTCTCCCTCACCTCGTGGCCTCGGCGCCTAAGATCTCTTCACATCGTCAGCGTGAGCAGCTCATGTGGAAGCCGCTGTGGTGCCTGGGAAACGTTCCTGTGGCCTGGGGAGGTGACCACAGCGTGTGAGGCAGGGCTGCCCTGTCCGAGGATTCTCACCTCCTGTCCCTCCCTGGGGACCCTGGCATCGCGAGTGCCCACGTGCGTGCTCAAGGACAGGCTCCTGCGGCCAATGGGTGGCTTCCACCGTCACTGAACTTGGCACCTTGTGGGGAGTGGAGCCTTCTGCCTGTCGCCTCTTCTTTCTGTTGTTTCCTGTGATGATCTTGGTGCCTCTCTGCCACCAGACTTGTTTGTCACGTTTCTGGCATAGGCTTCCCCCTAGCTCGTCCTTTGCACCCAAGGCCTCTCACCTCTTTTTTTCTTTTCTTTTTTTTTCCTTTTCTTTCTTTTTTTTTTTGGGGGGGTACTGGGGGTTGAACCCAGGGCCTCGCGCCTGCATGCTCTGCAAGTGCTGGACCACTGAGCTGCACCCCCAGCCCATTTTTTTTTTTACTTTTTGAGATAGGGTCTCACTAAGTTACACAGACTGCCTCTGGTCTAGAAATTGTGATCCTCCTGCCTCCACCTCCCAAGCCACTGGGATTAGAGGCGTGTGCCACCGTGCCTGGTGGCCTCTTACCTCTTGGTGCCACAGCACGCACTTTAGCACGTGCTAACCTCAGTCGTGGCCCCACCATGCATGTGGCTTGTGGCCCAAAGTAGGTTCTGCTAGCAGACATCCCTAAGCACTTGGTGTGAGCTGGATTCTGTGCTGGGAATGAATTGTGAAATTGCAAAAATATCTCAGTATTAAGACCTCAAGTCTGGTGGGGGAGGAGGAGATACACGTGAGAGCACAGGCCTGGTGCACGAGGCCGGCGGCCTTTCCAGGAGCAACAGGTGACAGAGAGAGGCTGCAGCGGAAGCCTGGGTCAGCACAGGCAGCCGGAGCTGAGCAGTGCACTCGTCTGTGTGTGTTCGCGAGGGTGTCCCCTGCGTCAGTGTGACAACAGAATGTGGATACGTAAGCCAGCTTTCTGTCACTATGACAAAATACCAGACGCAGGCTACTTTATAAAGAAAAGAGGTTTATTTTGACTCAAGTTGTAGAGGCTGGGAGTCCAAGCAGCAGGGCATAGGATATGGTGGGTACCCTCTGGGTACCTCCCATCCTGGTGGGAGATGTGTTGTCTCTATGTCTGCCTGGTGTCTGTTTGCCTGCCTGGCTGTCTGTCTGTCTTTCTCTCCCCTTTCCCTCCCTTCTCCTCTCTTGCATCAGGACGCAATCATAGGGCTCTACCTGGCTGACCCCATCTTATCTGGTCACTTCCCAAAGTGTCCCCCCCACAACAGCTGGATTAAGCTTCCCCCATCTTCTTTGACTTTGGTGATGGAACTTCTGCCTGAGTTAAACCACATACAGATGGCAGCAGAGGTGATGTGAGGGCTACAGGAGCCGGTCTCTGCACAGGCGCCTGGGTCCTGGGTCCTCACTGTCACATTGGGTGGAGGGGTCTCCTCACCCAGGCTTCTGTCATGCTCAGTGACATCGGCCGATCTCTTGTTCAGGGTTGCTGAGAGCCGTTCTGCCCAGGAAGTTCACGCGGCAGTGCCCAATGTGGTACTGCACAAGGCTGTGTGTCTGTGGCCCAGCCAGGGAGGAGGAGGGGAGACCAGCAGTGTCTGCTGCCTGCAAGCAGTGGATGGTCTGCTGGGTCTTCCACGTGGCCTGTGTGTGACCAAGCGCACTGCTGAGGCCCCTGAGTAGGATTATTCTGGGACCCTTCAGACCCTCCCTTAACACCAGTCAGACCTTGGGCGGAAAGCATTCCAGAATCTCTCTCACAGATATTTTTTGGTGGTACTGGGGGTTGAACCCAGGGCCTCGCACCTGCATCCTTTGCAAGTGCTGGACCACTGAGCTGCACCCCCAGCCCATTTTTTTTTTACTTTTTTGAGACAGGGTCTTGCTAAGTTACACAGACTGCCTCTGGTCTAGAACTTGCAATCCTCCTGCCTCCGCCTCCCAAGCCGCTGGGATTACAGGTGTGCGCCACTGCACCCAGCTCAAACGATACTTTTTCAGGAAAATGTTTGTAAAACTAATACTTTCGAGGAAGAAGCTTCAGAGCACACTCTACCTCCTCCCCGAAGTGCTGCAGTTTAGGGACAGGCAGCGCCTCGCTCTCTTTACCACATGTGAGTGTTACTTTTAGACTGCAATGCAGCCCCTTTGGGCTGACATGTAGGGAAGGTGTAGGAGCGCCCCCAGCAAAACTAATAAAGAGGAAATCAGCAATTCCTTCCATCCTTTTCAGATCAAGACCGTTTGTAAAAAAGAGCATTGCTCAGGGCTGGAACTAGAAAATTAACAAATGGAAGGTTTATAGCGTTTTCTTTTCCCCCTTCCTCGCAGATCTGAGAGGCAGGCAGGGCCTCAGGTTTCCACAGCACTTCTCCTCTTTTCCTGTGTCAGGATGAGAGCAGAGCCTAAAGCCGTGGCTCCCTGAAACACGCAGCCCTCTGAGCCAAGCAGATCTTGCGGGAGGGAGCTGGCCTCTCAGCAGCGGTCAGTCCCAGCTTTCTCACCGTGATGCACCATCCACTAAAATCTCACTGAGTCCTTTGAAGTGGGGATGTTCATTCTATTTATAGAAGAGAAACTGATATTAAGTGGGGACCAAGATCCCACATCTCCCCAGGGAGCGACTGAGATTCAAAATCCCCTTTCTCAATTGCATCAGGCCCCGGCTTGCTGTGTGGGTCGTCCTGCTCCACAGCCGCCAGGCAACTCCCAAGCTGGCCCCTGAGCCTGCACTTGGAATAGCTGCAGAGCCACAGTATTGGGCTCACCCTTCACCCAGAACTTTTTTTTTTTTTTTTGCGGTACTGGGGTTTGAACCTAGGGCCTCGCACCTGCATGCTCTGCAAGTGCTGCACCACTGAGCTGCACCCCCAGCCCATTTTTTTACTTTGTGAGACAGGGTCTTGCTAAGGTACACAGACTGCCTCTGGTCTCGAACTTGCGATCCTCCCGCCTCTGCCTCCCAAGCCTCTGGGATTACAGGCATGCGCCACCGCGCCCAGCCCTTCACCCAGAACTTTCCATCTGAGCCTTGAGACCTGAGCCTCACTCACATCCACTTAGGACCAGGGCTTCAAACCCACAAAAACTTGGGTTCAGGTTAAAATGTGGATTCAATATGTTAAGAGGTACAGGGTTTCAGGTTCAGTTCAGGTTTAAAATTTTAATCCTATGTGTAGATAGATTAATAAATTTTTAACACCTTTTTTCAATTTTCAAATAGCTAGTGATATAAAAACACACTAAAATCAGAAACTGAACCCAATTTTTCACTGAGTTCGGGTTCAGGTTTGGATTCAGAAAATTATTTTTTAAAAGATTGGACTGGAACAGGTTCAGGATTTGGGTTCAGGTCCATTTAAACCCTGCTTAAGACATCAGACAGTGCGACATGGGCACCTGCCGGAAGAGGTGTGGTCATCTCATCCAGAATAAAAGGAGAATTTCACCAAACGGACAGCTGTGGTGTGTGACAGAGGTCTCCCAGTGACCCCATCGCTGTTGCTGGTTTAAAACTCCTCCTCGCACCTGCAAGGCCTCCCAAAGTGTCCTGCAGTCACTGCCTGCCTTGTGCATGCAGCAAGGCTCCGAGACCAGCCCTTTACCCCTTCAGTGCAGGTGAGGCAGCCCCTCAACCTAAGTGGACCAGGGAGGAGAGCGCGCGAGAACCTCCGCGAGGACCCCGCGTGGTGCTGCTCACGGGAGAGATTTCCTACCTTAGAGCAGAACATGAGTTTTTAAAAAGAGGAGGAACTTAGAAGTAATCTGAGAGAAAAAAAGATGGGGTGAAAGGGCCAGAAAGAGAAACTTTGAAGGAAGGACTGGGAAAGAGAGAGGGGAACCCAGGGAAGGCGTGCCCTGGCCCGGAGGGCGCATCGGGAGGGTGCAGCTCACCGGCAAAAGGAAGCAACTCTGCCCCCAGCTAATGTCAGACACCTCAGTGAGCCTGGTGAGGAAAGGCAGGAAGCAGAGATAGCAAAGTCAACAAGCTTAAAGATCCAGGATTCTCTGAATGAAGTGGACCATCCACTTTAAAAACACCAGATGACATCAGTCAGGCTCTTTTGAGCCATTGCTAAGTCACTGTCATAGTATAATAAAACAAATCAGAACTTAAAGTCGATAGTAAAAAAGTTACATGTTTCTATGCACTAACAGCAAACAACCTGAAAAGGAAATTAAGAAAGCAGTTCCATTTACAATAGTACAAAAAAATTAAAGAGATCCAGGAAGAAAATAAACCAAAGAAGTATAAATAAGATTTACACACTGGAAGCTATAAAACATTGCTGAAATAAGTTAAAGCAGACCCAGATAAATGAAAAGATGTCCCATATTCATGAACTTGTTGTTGTTGTTGTTAGGTGCTGTTGAGTCAGATCTGACTCATGGCGATCCTGTGTACGTACAATAGAACAAAACACTAACCAACACTGTGCCATGCCAAACACTATTATCAGTGCTTCACTGCTACTCATAGGGTTTTTGATGTCTGATTATCTCAGGAGTGTGCTGCTGGGTCCTTCTCCCAAGCCTACAGCACCCAGTATTTCCAGGTCTCCCATCCAAGTACTAACCACACCCAAATCTGCCTAGCTTCGGAGATCTGATGAGATCAGAAGACTTTATTGTTAAAGTGGCAGTACTCCTCAAACTGATCTACATACTTCACACAGTCCCTGTCCAAATCCCACCTGCCTTTCTGCACATATGGGCAAGCTGATTAAAAAATTCATATGTAGATTTAAAGGACCAATATAAGCCAAAAAAGTCCTGAAACAACTGGGTATGGTGGCACATTCCTGTAATCTTAGCAGTCAGTAAGCTGAGGCAGGAGGATCATGAGTTCAAGGGCGGCTTGGTCTACATAGTGAGATCCTATTTCAAGAATTAAAAGAAAACAAAACAAAAAACAAGAACAAAGATGGAATAGTCACAGTACTAAATTAGCTACAAATTCACTAAAACTTAGCTACAAATTCACTATGGCCAAAACAGTGTGGTATTGGCATAAGGAGACATGATTAATGGAATAGAACTAAAGTCCAGAAATAAACCTTCATATCTGTGGTGAGCTAATTTTTTATAAGAGCACAAAAATCACGCAGTGGGGAAAATTGTGTCTTCAACAAATGGTACTGAGACAACTGGATATCTACATGCAAAAGAATAAGTATCCAAAATGCCTACTATTCATTAAAATTACTAATTATACCAAGAAATTGGAAAACCAAAACATAAATGAAAAAAGACAACAGACACCGACACTGAGATGAATCTGATATTGAGATTATCCGATTAGTATTTTAAAGTAGTTTTCATCAATCAATTGCAGGTTTAAAATACTTTGCCAATCAATTATGAATTTTCCTGAAACAAATAAAGGATAGAAAATCTCAGCAGAAAAATAGAAGATATACAAAAGAAGTGAAATAATATAACTGAAAAATACAGTAACAGTAAAAAGCTTGCTGCATGGGAGTAAATAGTAGACAGGAAATGGTTGAAGAAAGAATCAGTGAACTTGAGGGCAAGCCAACAGAAATTACCCAGATCAACAGCTTAGAGAAGAAAGACTGGAAAAGGTGAGCAGAGGGCCAGGGACCTATGTGTCAGTAACAGAGCTACCAATATTCACATCATCTGGTCCTAGAAAGAGAGGGAACAAAAAGCTGGGGCTGAAACAGTATTTGAAGAAGAATTCCTAAAGACCTTCCAAGTAGCAAAAGACATAAATCTACAAACATAAGAAGCAGAGCAGAAAGATGACAGGAAAACATCTAAATGTTTGGGAGTTAAATATCGCACTTTTAAGTAACTGTGAGTCAAATAGAAAACTGAGAAAGATTTAAAATACATAGAATTAAATGAAAATAAAAGTACAACAATAATAATAACGGCCAAAGCAGTTCTGAGTGTGGAATTTGTAGCACCAAATGTTTACATTAGTAAGAGGGAAAATCTAAAATCAATAACATAAGTTATAGAATTGAATTAGTTCTTTTAAAACTCCTGGAAATGTCCAGGAAATTTTCATTGTAAAAGTCTACAGAAGTCTACAGACATCCTCAGAAGAGGAAGCAATATTTCCTAACTCACTTTATGAGGTCAGCATTACCTAGGGACCACATCAAAGACAGTACAAAAAAAGGAAAGTGCAGATAAATATCTTTCATGAGTGCAGATTCAAAATCTTCAACAAACTATTAGACAATTGAATCCAACAATGTATAAAGCTGCTGGACAAAGTGATTTTTTAATCCAGGTATCCAAAGCTGGTTCATCATTCAAAAAATCAATCGGTATGCCCTACCATATCACTAGAAGACATATATAATCTTGTTAAATACAGAGGAGCATCTACCAAAGTCTAACACTTACTCATAATAAAAACTCCAAGAACACTGGAAAGAGACTCAACATGATAAAGAGCATGTACAAAAAACCTACAAGTGAAACACTAAATGCTTTCTTCTAGGATCAGGAGCAAGACAAAGGTGTTCACTCTCACCATTGATATTCAGCAGAGTACTTGAAGTTTTAAAAAGGACAATAAAAGGAAATAAATGACATATAAGTCATAGAGGAAGACATGTAACTCTCTCTATTTGAAAATGACATGATTATGTAGAAAATTCCAATAAATGTACCCCCCAAAGTTCCTAGAACCAATAAGTGAGTTCAGTAGATTGCAGCATACATGATCAAAACAAAAGGACTCATATTTCTATATGCCAACAATTAACATGTAAAATCAAAATTAAAAACACAAAGCCAGGCTACAGATGTAGCTCAATACTAGAGCACTTGCCTAGCATGCACAATACTCTGGGTTCAATTCCCAGCACCATAAAAAATGAAAACAACAACAACAAAAAAATTCACAGTCACTCCAAACAAAGAAAATTAAATACTTATGTATAAACTACACAAAAAGCCTACAGTCTACATGCTATAAATCAGAAAATGTTGATAAAAGGTATCAAAGAAGACCTAAGTAAATTGAAAGACATACCATGTTCATGGAGTAGAAGACCATACAGTACAGATGTCAGCCCTCAAGCTGGTCTTTAGGTTTAATGCAACTTGTAGCTATGTCCAACAGGAGAGGGCTGCAAACAGTTGCGTTCCCACTTCTGAGTCAGAGGTCAGAAAATATGCAGGTCCAGCAATGAGGCTATAGACTTTGTACAATTGCGCTAGGAGTTAGGCTGCTGGGGTTTTTCAGTCCTTGCATCATTAAGGGGACAGATAATCCTCCCCTCTTTTTGATCTTCATGTGTGTCATATTTTTCATCTTTTGGCTTAGGCTGGCCTCTTTAGATTATAAAACATATGTTCCTCTTTATTGCAGGAGGGGTCTTGCTTCAAAGGCAATCCCCCAGCCTAACTCAGACATTGGGCACCTGTTGTCTTCGTATGTAAAGGATGTTACTGGCTACCAGCCAGGCCATTGTAAGAAGGTATTCTCTACTGGCAATCCTGCTATCTGCAGGGATATTATCTACCAGAGAATTACTGACCACCACATCAAGCCATTTGTCTCAGAGAGAACTCACATTGATATGTCTCAACAGGTGCCTGGGGAGCAGGGGACCGCAGAGGCCCTTTGTTCCCTTTCTTCTTACCTAGTACTTGTATCAAATCCATTAAAGGGCTGCAATTAAAAATGAGTAAAATATAAGAACAGATACTTCACTAAAGAGGTTATACAGACAATGTGAAAATATATTCAGCACCATTAGCCATTAGGGGCATGCAGATTAACCCACAATGAGATATCATGACTTACCTTACAGACTAAAAAAATAGTGCCAGCACCAAAAACTGACAAGCAGAGAAATGATGTGCGTGCTGGGAGTGTAAAATGGTATAGCTACTCCAGAAAATAGTTTGGAAGTTTCTTTTAAGGCTGAACATATAGCTGGGCACCAGGAGGCATGCCTGTCGTCCCATCTACTTAAGAGGCTGTAGCAGGAGGATTGCAAGTTCGAGGCCAGAGGTAGCCTGTGCAACTTAGCGAGACTTCATCTCTAAATAAAAAATAATAATAAAAAGGGGTTGGGGTGCAGTTCAGTGGTAGAGTGCTTGTCTAGTAGGTGGAAGGACCTGGGTTCGATTCCCCAGTACTAGGGGAGGGAGGACTAAACATGCAACATCCATATGGCCAGCACTGCAGTCTCGAGCATTTATCCTAGGAAGTGGGAGCGTTCACACAGAACCTGTGCACAGATTTCCACTGTGGCTTTATTACTAGTAGTCAAAATCTGGAAACTGCCCAGACGTACCTTGACAGGTGGTGTTGAGCTGGGCCACTTCTGTTCTGTGGAACCTGCCCTGCATTGAGCGGCTTCTCACTCACAGCCCAATGATCTCTAGGGAACTCTGTGGCATGAAAGGCCAATGTCAAAATCGACCCCGTGGTTCCGTTTCCACACATCCTTGGAGTGACTGAACTGTGGAGCTGGAGAGCAGGCTGGGGGTGCTGGGGTGAGGGGAGGCCAGGGTGTGGTCATGGAAGATGGTGGGGGCTTCCTGGTGGTCTGGGTGTTCTGCACTGGGACTTGCCCTGCCATGTCCCGCTGGTGAGGGTGGGCAGTAGGTTTGTGGCGCATGTCTGTTGGAGGAACCCAGTGAAGGGTGTGGGGATCTCCTCAGACCAACTGCATGGGCGTCTACAGTGGCCTCAGCACAGGATGCGGTTTAAAAGGTGCTCATGTATGTGTCCCATAAACGAATTTAGCGACAGTCTGGACAAATAAAAGCACCACGGAAGTGGGCTCCTGTGGGGCTGGCATGGCTGCCTTAATTTGTCACCACTGTCAGGGTTCGGCTCAGGCCCAGCAGAGGTCAGAGCCTTGCCCTGACACGAAGTGGGTATCGGGGACCCACTGGACTGGGTTGGCGTAGTGGCCAGAGGTGCCAAAGAAGGACCTCAGGAGACCATCTGCGGGAAACAGGAGAGGGAACGTTTATTGGGTTGCTTCCCAAGTGGGGTACAACCAGCAAGCAGCCCCTGTCAAGTGCTCAAGTGCTAGCTCAGAGCCTGCAGCATAGAATTCTGCAGGCTCACTGGTGGTACAGCTCAGCCTTAAAGGCACAGCTACAAGCAGTTGGTGTTCAGCTGGGCTGGAGGTCCGGTGGTCTTGACTCTCCCAGCTCGCCTTCTCTGCCTTCCTCCTTTCCAAGGATGGGAGGAATTGGGGGGCTCTTGGTGGCTTGCTTGTAGCTCTCGGTGCTTCGGGGCCCCTGGTCTTGACGCGTAGGCTTGCTTGGACATCTTCCGCTGGATTGGGGAGCGCTGGGTCAAGGTGATGGGGTCCTGACAGCAGTTGAGGGACAGTGAAGAGCGGAGAGGGTGAAGGGGGTCCGGGAGCCCTGCTTATATATGGTCCCGGAGTGGGGCGTGTACTAGGGTTAGCCAATCAGGGCACATTCCTGACAGGTACAATAGGTAAACTGTCATACCTGCCAGGTAGGGGCAGTTATGTAACTGAGGTCCTAGGGGTAGCCAATCAAAGTTGAGGTGATTGAGGCTGGTCAGGCTGGTCAGGAGCCATCTTTGCTCACTCAATGGGAGGGGTAGGAGTGAGTGAGTGGAATGTGGCCCTGGGGTCAGCTAAAGGCCAGTCCCTCAGGCTAGTATGAGGGACCCTAGTTATGGGGTGGATTTTAAAAATCCCAACAGGAAACAGCATTTCTTATGGAAGATTTGTTTCCTAATCCTGAAGTCACAAAATCCCACACACATTACCCAAGGCAGCTGCAGGCGGGAGTCTCCCAAGGCCCTCACTACACTTCACAGTGTGGAGGGAGCCGGGCACTTCTGAGTGCATGTGGTGGCCCCCGTGGGACAGATGTCAGCCCAGCAGCCATTCTGCGTCCATGTCCCACGTCCTGGGCCCTGAAATCTGTGATGCTTCCCCTCCCCTCGCAGTGTGCCCCAGGGCCTTGTGCTGCTTTCCAGAGCCCCAGCACCTCAGGACTGGAGCCCTGCTGCCTCTCCTGTGTAAAGTCTGTGTCGCACTGCACCTGCCTCTTTAGCCATGGTAAGCACACAGTCGACTGGTATCGATCACACCCACCACATCAGGCAGCCGTCACCACTGTTTCCAAAATTCTGTTACCCAAACCAAAACCCTGACCCTGTGAAGTAATTCCCTGCAGCCATGCTGCCTCCCAGCCCAGGTAACTGCTAGTCTACCTTCTGTCCCTGTGGCTTTGCCTGGGCTGGTCATTTTGTGTAGTGGAGTCAGTCCGTGCTGGCTCCTGAGTCTGCCTTCTCCCACCCAGCAGTGTTGTCAAGGTTCATCCACGTCACGACCCGTGTCAGAGCGTTGCTCCTTTTATGGGCAAAAGCGTCTCACCGCATGTGCACACCATGTGTTGCCCTTCCATTCATCTGCTTGTGGGCAGGTGGCTGTGACCACCTTTGCCTGGTGTGAATGAATACTCCTGCTGTGAATGTTAGTGTACAGCATCTCCCATGTGAGTCCTTGATTTCAGTTCTTTGGGGAATAGACTTAGACTGGAATTTCTGAGTCCTGTGATATTTCTGGCATTTAGCTCAGTTGGTAGAGCACTGCTCTGCAGTCTCTGAGGTCCCGAGTTTGATTCCCAGCACCGCAAAATGGGAGAAGGACGTGGCAACCCACTCCCAAGGCAATCCTGAGAAAACAGTCAGCCATTGAAAATCCTATGAGGGTCGCTATGAGTCAGACTTGACTTGACGGCACCTAACAACAACAACATGATACTTCAGTGTGCAGCTTTCTTAGGACCTGCACAGTGTCCACAGCAGCCACAGTTTTACATTCTGTCGGTGTGTATGAGGTCCTGTTCTCCCGATGCCCTGTCGACACTTGTTATTGCCTGTCATTTATCATAGCCACCCTGGTAGATGTGAAGTGGTATACTGTATGGTTTTAACCCTCTATTCCCTCATGATTATTGCCGCTGAACACCTTTTCATGTACCTGTTGGCCATTTGTGTATCCTTGGAAAAATGTTGAGTGAAGTCCCTTGCCCATTTTTTGGTTGGGTTGCCTTTTTGTTGTTGAGTTATAGCAGCTCTTTATATATTCTTGATATTAAACCCTTGTCAAATATGTGTCTGTAGCCATACCACTGTGGTGCCCGATCCCGTCCGGTCTTGGAAGCTATAAGCAGGGTTGGGCCTGGTTAGTCCTTGGATGGGAGACCACCTGGGAACACCAGGTGCTGTAGGCTTGGGAGAAGGACCCAGCAACCCACTCCCAGATAACAACCAGCCATTGAAAACCCCATGAATAGCAGAGAAGCACTGGCAATAGTGTTTCGCCTGTTGTACATAGGGTAGCCATGAGGCAGGTACCGATTCCACAGCACCTGAAAACAACATCAGATGTGCAATTTCCAAATATTTTCTACCATTCTGTGGATGTTTTTTTCATTTTGTTGATAGTGTCCTTAGATGCACAAACATTTTAATTTTAATGAAGTCTACTAGATCTTTCTTTCGTTGTCTATGCTTTTGGTGTCATTTCAGAAAGCATTGTAAAGTCCTGAGTAATGATTTCACCCGATTTTCTTCTAAGGGTTTTGTAGTTTTAGCTCTTAAATTTAGGCCATTGGTCCATTTCAAGCTAAGCTTCATCTGTTATGTAAGGTCAGGACTCAGCTTCGTCCTTCTGCATGTGGACGTCCCGTTTCCCGGCACCATTTGTTGAGAGGACTGTCCTTCTGTGATGACCGTTCTCAGCACCCTTTCCTGACGTCTGCTGGCCATAGACACAAGGCTTTGTTTCTGAGCTTCCTGTTCTACTTTGTCGGTTCCTATGTCCAGTGCACACTGCCATGACTGCTGTAGTTTGTAGTTCCTTGTGAAATTGGGAACGTGAGGCCTCCGCTGCCATCCTTCTGTGTCAGATTGTGGCCTGCCCAGACACCCTTGCGATTCCAAATGAATTTTAGGATGGGCTTTTCCATTTCTGCAAGAACTGAGGTTAAGATTTTAGCAGACGGTTGAAGAAGTGGACTTTGTGAGGAGATTCCAGCACAGTTTGGGGTGTGCAGACTTCACTAACACTGGTCAAATTCAGACGCGATGTGCTAGGCTTCAGCTGGAAAAGTTAAGAGTTTTAAGTGGTTTATTGGAACTATTTTTAGACTTGCAGAAATCGTGCAGTTTTGCTAAGCCGGCTTCCTCTGGAGTTGATGCCTCTTAGCCAGATTATTAAAGCCTTACTCAGAGGATGCCATTTCCCTCTAATACCATGCTGCGGGGTCCACCAGGACCGTGCATCACGCTCCGTCCACTTCTCAGCCTCTGCTGTCTGTAACAGCTCTTCAGGCTTGTTTGGCTCTCATGGTCTTCACACTTTAACATACTGTTCCCCTCCCAGGAGCCTTGCCCGGCTTGATGGCAGCCTTTCTGGTCCAGTCCTGTGTCTTTTGCTTGCAGTTTTCCATCAAGACAGTTTCTGAGCGATGATGTAGGCGCGCTGGTCTCCCTGCACTTCAGGGTGCTGTCCATACCCCTGGGAGACACTCGGTTTTGTTTGTAGCTACGGGTGCTGCACTGGGTCCCACTTGGCCTGTGGAGTGGGAAAGTACAGACGTCCCTGCGGTCTGAGCCCAGGCTGTGCAGAAGGGTGCACAGTGGGTCACATGGCTGAGCCCCTCCCGCCTGCCCCTGCAGGACCGGCCTCCGTGGGCCCCGTCTGTATGCCTTGCTGAGCAGCCTTGTGCACGGCTCACACACCCGTCTTATGTGAAAGGCCGCACGCCCCAGTTCTTTTGCACTAAGTTTGCTCCTTTAGCGAGTGAGTGTCTCTGGGACTCGCTCCGGCCACCAGAGACCCGCCTCATTCTTCCCACAGCTGCAGCCAGCCAGCCGTGGACGCCCCTGTGTGTCCAGCCTCCTTCCTCTGCCTGGGCATTTGGCTTGTTTCCGACATTCTTCAGCTACAACCCAGGGCCCCACATGTTTGAAGCTTTTTCAGGGGCAGCTCCCAGAGCAGGACAGCCTGGAGCCCGTGGGTCAGGGGCTCTGCCCAGAGCTGCCTCCTCATGCCCGGCAGTGGAGAGTGGCGTGGGCAGGGCAGCTTCAGCGCCCCGTGTGAGAAGGGAGCTCAGCCCTGCATCGTCCGCCCTCCTCTGGCCAGGCGTGTGCCCGGACCTCGTCCCCACACGTGTGAGGGCCGTTTTTGTCCTCCTTGTGGCTTGCCTGGTTGTGTTTTCCCCGTCCTAGGTTTTGGCCTGTGTCCCTCAGTTTACCGAGTTCTCTCTGCATTAGTTTTCCCCTCAGCCTCTCAGTATTCCCAGCTATTCTTGCCCACTTGGACTTCAGCATTAATGTGTCTTCCTCCAAAAATAGCTTGTTCTGTGTTTCGGGGGAGAGTGCTGAGCTGAATTTGTAAATTAGCTCCGACAGGGAAACATCATAATGTCGCAGGGTCCTGCTCTCGGCGTGCGAGCCAGTTCTCCCAGCCTGTCCCAAGGCTGACCGTGACCCTGACATGGGGAGGGAGTCAGCTTACGGGGCCCGCAGTCTGGGGGTCAGGAGCACGAGGGGAGGGCTGTGGCTGTTGGTGAGTCCAAAGCTGGTGCTACCAGGGCGCCGTCCCGGGGCATGAGGCCTGGCATGGGGAGGCGGCCACGCCGAGGACCAAGGACGAACCTCGGCCAAAGGCAGCAGGCATGGAGGCCACATGTCACCCTCCTCCACGAAGCCAGCTAGAAACCATGCCAATAGGGCACCCAGAGGCCAGGCCGGGTCCCCTGGGGCCGTAGCTGCCTGGACACCACCGTGTGGCCTTCGGGAGGAGACGGTCGCTCATCCTAGAACCTAACCTGCATGCATCCCGTGCCACCCCGAAGGGTGCAGGATGATTAGACACTTGTGCAATAGAGTCGAAAAAGAAATCACCAGGTGAGAACTGTAATGTTGAAAAGTAAAATTAGCCGGGCGCGGTGGCACACGCCTGTAATCCCAGCGGCTGGGGAGGCGGAGGCAGGAGGATCGCAAATTCAAGACCAGAGACAGTCAGTGTAACTTAGCAAGACCCTGTCTCAGAAAATAATAAAATCTACAAAATGGGCTGGGGGTGCAGCTCAGTGGTCCAGGCCCTGGGTTCAACCCCTAGTACTGCAAAAAAAAAAAAAAAAAAAAAAAAAAAAAGTAACATTTAGTCATCTGGAAAAGCGTTTTGGCCTCTGCTCACTTTCTTCTTGGGTTCTTGAGATCTGTGTCCACCCTGGTCCTGGGCAGACCTATGTCCACGCTGGCCCTCAGGTTCCGTCCCCACCCCTTGCCCTTCCACTTGGCTCCAGTGCTTTTCTGGTGGGAGGGAGTAGGTCCTTCGGGGTACACTCCCCGCTGGGCTGCCAGGCAGGAGTGGGCTGAACCCCAAGGGGCACAAGAATTTCTGTCTCCCCTACTTCCTCAGCAATGACAGCCTCTCTGCCTCCAGTCGGCTGAAGGCTTCAAACCCACAAAAAAATTGGGTCACATTTGGGCATGGGTTCAATATGTGCAAGTGTAAAAGGTTTGGATTCAGTTCAGGCTTAAATTTTTAATCCTTTATGTAGACAGAGCTTACTGCCGTAGCCCTTTGGCATCTGATCCCGTCAGATCTCGGAAGCTAAGCAAGGTTGAGCCTGGTCAGTACTTGGGTGGGAGACTGCCTGGGGACACCAGGTGCTGTAGGCTTGGGAGATGGACCTGGCAACCCACTCCCAAAAATCAATCTGCCATTGAAAACCCTATGAACATCAGAGAAGCATTGACAATAGTGTTTCGCTTGTTGTATGCAGGGTCGCTATGAGTCGGATACCGACTCAATGGTACCTAACAACAACAACAACATATGTAGACAGGTGAATAAAATTTTTGTCTGTATTTCCTTTCTCAATTTTCATATAGAACAAAGCAGCTAATGAGACAAAAAAATTTAAAGCTGAACCTGAACCCATATTTTCACTGGGTTCAGGTTCAGAAAAAAAAATTAAAAATGCTTGAAATGGAACCAGTTCAGGTTCAGGTTTGGGTTTTGTTTGAAACCCTGCTGTCTACACTAGGAGTGAAACCAAACCCAACCTCGAACTGAGCCTGAGCCCCTACACATCAGCATATTGAACCTGGACCAAAACCTGAGCCCAACTTTTTGTTGGTGTGAAGCCTGGTCTGCTCCCTCGTCCGTGTCCATTGTGGGCAGCGTCTCGAGTGGGCAGCTCTCCCGGCCCGGTGGGCTCCGGCCCTCAGTGAGGCAGGACCTCAGATTGGCAGCCAGGCACGGCAGCCCTTGCGTGTGAGGCCTCCTGGAGCTTCTGTCCATGGCAGGGAAGACAGGCTGCTGAGCCCCTGGGCTTTCTTCCTGGGATGGCGAGGCCCCGCCACCCCCACTCCCCACAGCTCCTCAGACAGAGCGCTGTGGGCTGGAGCCAAGTCTCTCCTCGCTGGGCTCCGAAGCAAAACCGCTGATGTAAATAACTACTTATGAGGAGAAAATGATCTTCGCACTGCATTTGCATACAAATGCGCTAATTATAATCCTCTTCCTGTGTACTGGAACGGAATTGGCAGTTAGAACTGTACTAGAACATGGTATTCTTAAAAAGCCCTGGCGCATGGGCAGGCAGACAGCTGAAGACACACCTGGCCATGCGTGTTGCCCATGCGCATTTATGTGCACGTGGCGTTTGTGTGTGTCCGCGGGTCTGTGTGCCCGTGTGCACGTGCACGTGTGTGTCTGTGCTTGTGTCCGTGCGTGTCTGCCCGGGGCTCGCTTCTTGTGTCTGAGGTCAGCGCCCACCGCTTCCCCTGTGTCAGGTGTGGCCCCTGTCTCTCGGGTCACCTGGTCATCTCAGCACACGGAAGGCCAGTGTCGCCTGACTGAGGCAGCCGGCTTCCTGATGCTGTGACAGATAACAGAGCAAATAACTAAGGAGGAAAGAAATGTTTTTGCTCGGCTTCCGAGGTCCGCTGCATCCGCTGTTCTGGCCGCAGTGGGGAGGGCATGTGGTAAGGGGGCTGGTGAGGAAAGCTGCTCACCTCGAGGCATCTGGGAAGCAGAGAGGAAGGGGGGTTGACTTCCAGTCACCCACGTCCTCCAACCAGGCCTCCCCTCCTAATCTCTACCATCTCTCAGTATTGCCATCAAATTATGAGTCCATCAGTGGATTAATCCACTGAGTGGGTCAGAGCCCTCCTGATCCAACCGCTTCCCCAAAGCCGACCTTTGAACTTTGCCCTGGGGACGATGCCTTCTGTACTTGAGCTTTGGAGGAGATTTCGTATCCAGCTCCACCTCTGGGCATCTTTGGAGTTGGTCGGTTCTCTGTGATCCTTGGTTCCTATATGTTAGGTTGGTAAAACTTTATATTTCTGAAAGGGCACCGTGGGGTCACAGTGCATCCAGAGGCAGCCGCTGGGTCTGCACGTGAAGGGCCCAGCCCAGCCCCAGGGCCGTGATCTGCTTGCCGCTTCCTGGCCCACTACTGCTTCTTCTGAGAGGCACAGGGGAGGGCAGCTTGTGTTCCCGAGGACTCTGCACCCACACTCGAGTGGAGGGAGAGGTGCGGCAGGAGCGCTTCATACAAACTCCTGGTGTTAGGGGAAAGGCATTGAGTCTTCTCTGTGATTCTGAGTCTGCAGGAAAACAAGGTTGTGTTAAGGAAGAAAAACTCTCTCCTTCCGTGAACGTAGAGAATCTTGGAAACCTCAGGGAGCCATCTCCGCCTTGTTTTGATCCTGTCATGGCGGCACCAGCTAAACAGAGCACTTCCCTAGGGCAGGAAACCCCCAGGCTGTCGGTGGTCCGACTGAAGGTTCAGGGCGTCGCCCTGCGGGTTCCCAGTGATCGGAGGCCTGGGCAGGACCCCTCCACTGTCAGGCAGGGTGAGCACAGAAGTTCACACAGGTGCAGCAAACCCCGTACTTTCTATGGGCTCTGCCTGGGAAGCTGATTGAGGAGAGCTCAGACCCAGGGTGGGCTGCGCGGGAGGAGGGGGCACAGGTGTCAGGACACAGCCGTGTTCCTGGAGCCCAGGCCGGAGGAAGCTGGCTGCAGCTGGGACCCCAGCTGAGACATTTATGCCCAAGCATAAAGAGATGCAAAGGTGTACAGGTGATACTCTCGGCATAGGGCAGATCGTCAGCCGCTCTGACTAGAGGTCAGGGACAGAACTGTAGATTGTGGCAGAGGCAGCCAAGAAAAGACTTTTCCATCAGCCAGTCAAGTTCATTCCTGGTGGAGCATCAGCCTAAGACCGCAGCTACCCTATGGGAAGTTGTTGTTGTTACGTGCAGTGGAGTCAGTGTCCGACTCACAGTGACCCTATGTACAACAGGTAAAACACTATTGTCAGTGCTTCTTCATCATGGCGGAAGGGCAGGAGCTGCTTTCAGTCCCCTTTCCTGCCTATTGCCTGCTGATGCCCAAGCTGGCTACCTAACAACAGGGTGAGGTGCGCCGTGTGCCTGGCGGAGGGCACAGGGCACAGGCCAAGAGTGAGAACGTGCCTGCTGACTCTGAACAGGGTTGGGAGGGACAATGAGCGGCTACTGGGGGATGTTCCTGAGGACGCGGCCCAGTGAATGGGAACCAGGACACAGGGCGCCCAGCAGCCCCCGGAGAGCCCGGCGCTGAGCGGGAGATGGAGAGGGTGCCCAGGGCCTGAGCTGGAGGGAGCAGCCCTTCACATATCTGTCTGATTTGTTAATGGGAGACAGAGAGATGAGGAGAGGGAGTGAACTCTGAAGAGCTGTTATGTTTTCCTTTGTCTTATCGGAGCCTGTGCTCCGAGGCTGCGTTTGCAGAGGAGGTGGTGAGGATGCTGTTGGGGAAGAGCACGAACCGCAGGGATGGGGAAGGCTGCTGGGTGGAGTGAGTACAAAATGTCCCCGAAATAGTTCTCAACCTGGGATGAGTGCAGCCGTGAATGATTTCAGGGGGTCCCAGAGCCACCACAGAACCCAAGGGCAAAGGGTGGCACATGTTTGTGAAGACACGGACTGTGTTTCTGGGAGTCTCCAAGTGGCTCGTGGCCCGGCCCTAAAGGCAGACTTTGCTGTCATTGCAGGGTTTTGAGAAGCCTCCCGGAGCTCCTGCAAGATGGCGCCATCTGCAAAGGGCTGAGGGCGATGAGCCCGCGCTCAGGATCCCCGTCCAGGGTAAGGAACGAGCCTGCCAGGGAGGGCTCCGGCCCACGGGAAACAAAGGCGGCCTTGTGTGTTTGCAGCACTGGGGCCGGGACCCAGGGCCTCGCGCGTGCCCGGCAAGCACCCCACCCTGAGCTGCACCCCCAACTCCTCTCTCACTTCTCCTTCTGAGACAGGGTCTCGCTAAGTCGCACAGGCTGCTCTGGCCTGGAACCTGGCGCAACTCCTGCCTCAGCCTCCCAAGTCGCTGGGATCAGAGGCAAGTGCCTGGTGCCCAGCTTAGAGATTGACTTTTAAATTAAACCATTGCATCTATTTGTTGTTGTTAGGTGCCGTCGAGTCGGTGTCCAACTCATAGCGACCCTGTGTACAACAGGGGAAACACTATTGTCAGTGCTTCTCTGCTGTTCATAGGGTTTTCGATGGCGGATTGATTTTTGGGAGGGGGTTGCCAGGTCGTCTCCAAAGCTTACAGCACCTGGTGTTCCCAGGCGGTCTCCCACCCAAGTACTGACCAGGCCCAACCCTGCTTAGCTTCCGAGATCTGACGGGATTGGATGCCACAGGGCTATGGCTACAGGCTGTTGCATCTATAGTGCTATAAAATGTGGGTACCTGCAAAAGCATCCACTGCTCCAGTTGAAGCACAGGTAGCATTTACATAGGAAGGAAGGTTGCACACTGGGGAAAGAACTGGAAGAAGGGCTTCCGGTCACAGGTCTCCTGGATGATTCCCTGGTGCCTGGTAACAGGCTGGGGGCCTCCATGAGGGAGACATATTTGGGGTTACTTCTAGGAGTTAGTTTCCTACAGAAGACTGGTATTAAGGTGGGGTGGCAGCACTGTGGCTAGAGAGCTTAGCCTGTGTTCCCACCTCACCCTTACCTGCCTGCTTCCTGGGACAGGTGGTTGTCCTGTTAAGTCCTGGGTGCTCTTTGGAGTGTTGTACCCAGCGGCCCGACCTTAGAAAAATACTCAAGACACCAACAAACGAATCGGGAGCAGAAAAGTTTATTTAGACCTGCGGGCTGGCTACTTTCAGTCCTGGGAGTGGACTTTCAGAAACCAGCATCCGACTCACAGAGGTTGGGGGCTTTATAGGGTAGGGGCAGAGAAGCAGAATTACAGAAACAGAAACTTTTCTATGGTAAAGGGGTGGGGGTACAAAGTACGTTTGCTGTTTCCAGAGTTTAGCCCTTTGCAGGAATTCCCTGAATTTGACTGTTTACAAAGTTACCTAGCAACCATTCACAAAGTTATCTAGCGACCACTTACAAAGTTATCTAGCGACCACTTACAAAGTTATCTAGCATTGCCACATTTTTTCTTAATCCAGCCCTGCGGCAGGCCCAGCCATCTCACGACACATCTGCCCTTATCAGCTTCTGTTGAGGGCTAGTTTCCAGGAACCAGAGCGATTTTGAAGTGACCTCAGCCTGCTATCACAGGAGCTTGGAGCCACCACCCTCCTCCCGGAGGCGCTCGCCCTTCACTGCTGCCTCCACCTGCTGCTGAGCAGCAGCGGCACAAGGGGCGGCGTCAGGCAGCGGCCGGCAGCTAGCTTGGTGCCACAACAGCCCTCCCCACTGCTGGGCTTCCCTGCGCAGAACGGGTGTCCACAGGCCTCCTCCCAAGCCTGCCTGCTTCCCCCGGTCTCTGGGCCCCTTCCTGCACCCCACGTCCCGCTCGGCACCTGCCCTGGCCTCTCCCTCCTTGACCCTCTCCTCTTCCCTGCCCGTCTTCTTCCCACGCCCTTCTGCTGGTGTCCAAGGTCTCAGGCATCCATCCTGTCCCTCTGGTATGTATGGAGGCCTCGTCTGGAAGAGCCCTGGTGATCAGTTACCTCGGTTTACCCATGTGGACCTGAGAGGTTGCCTCAGACACAGTATAGCCAAGGGTAAAGACTCACCTGCAGTACAGATGCTGCTGGGCACAGCGTGTGGGTGGTCAGAGCAGTTCACACAGTTATGTGGGCATTTCAAAGGAGAGTGACCTCTGCCCATAGCCTGGCCCCACATACGACCCAACCTGACCTCTCTTCTTTCAACCCACTGCATCTTCAGTCACATCCAAAGGTGCTCTGGAGCATAATGACTTCCCAGCCTCTCTGCTTCCCCTGCCAAGCCAGGCCCACCCCCAATCTTGGGGAGAAACAGGTCCTAATTCCCCTAAGAACTGGCTGCGGAGGAAGGCTGCTGTGTAACTTTTCTCTGCTGTAGCATTTCAGTGTGTCTCAAATTCTACAGCTAAGCATTTCTTGACATCCAAGTTGACTCCCTCTTGTTGCTGTTTGACTCGTCTCTGTTACAGTTGCTGGGATTTTCATTTCGATTCTAATTGTTGTTTTCTTTCAACACCCACACTGTCAGTGCTATGTTTGGGAAGTGAGAAATCAGGAACTATGAGTTATAAAACAAAAACCCAAATTTGTTTGGCCACAATAGTCTAAAAGAAACAAACTTTCCCTAGAATATCAGTCCCATTGACGGCAAAGCTGAGTTGAAATGTGCTGCGTGAGTGAGTGGATCATGGACTCGTGTGCAGCATGGAGAAGACCAGACAGGGCCAGGGACCTCCACCTTCCTCCTCTGTAACAGTGTCAAGAGGCCTGGGGGAGCCAAGTTTCGCAAGGGGAGCATCACAAAACCCCTGCCCCTCTTAGCCCAGGAGCATCCAGAGAGGGCAAGGGCCTCAGCCCCCTGTCACAAGAAGCCCCTGACTGGGTGTGTGAGGGTGTTCCCTCACCTGCTAGTCATCAGCCACCACCTGTGCACCACAGAGCCAAGTCAGCAGGAGCCAGGCACAGCAGAGGGTCAGACCACATGGGACCCAAGGTCTAGAAGTCAGCTGGAAACCAGTCATCACACCCAGAACTGGGAAGATCTCAAACTGGTTGAGAGAGGACCATCAGTAGACAGCAGGTCAGGAGCATGGAGACTCTAGAATTGTTGGACAATGATTGTGAGCAGCTGTTGTGAAAATGCTCCCCATGAGCAGCTATGAATGTGGTGGGAACGTGAAAATCTAGAGTCTCTGCAAAGAAAGAGGAGGTAGGAAAGATACAAAGAAAAGCTAAATGGAAGTTTTAGATTTGAAAAATACAAGAAATGAAATGGAAAGCTCAGGGGATGGATTCAGTAGCAGACAGCATGGACAGAGGAAGCAGTGGCAGCAGCGGCATTACCCACCTGAGCTTGCCCTGCAGGTAGAAGAAGCACAGGGACCCCCAGTGCTAGCGACACTGGGAAGTGATCTCACCTACGCTGTTGCTCAGATGCAGGTGAAGCACTCTGGAAAGCCATCTGGCAGTTTCTCTAAACACTAAACCTGCAGCAACCAGTCAATGATGGAAAAAATGATAAATTGGACTTTGGTCAAATTTAAAAACTTTTTCTCTACCTGGAAGAGAAAAACCTGCCTGGAAATGTTTATAGCAGCTTAGCTCACAATAGCCAAATACTAGAAATAACCAAAATGATCTTTAGCTCATGAATGGTCAAGCAAATGAGGACTCATCCATGCCAGACATGCCACTTAGCCTCCAGGAAGGTACCATCCACGCATCCACACCACAATGAGCTGTGCCAAGTAAAAAAGCCAGTCTCAAAATAGACCCCACAATTCCATTTCCGAGGACAGCGTCCTTGGAACATCTGAACTGTCGAGCTGGAGAGCAAACTGGGGCTGCCAGGATAGGGGAGGCTGGGGCATGGCTGTGGAGGGCGGCTGGAGCTTCCTAGGGGGCTGGGTTTTCTGTGTTGGGACTCTCCTGCCATGTCCCACTGGTGACAGTGGTGACACAGGGCATGACCGTTGTGGGAACTGAGTGAATGGTGTGGGGATCTCTGCAGACCGCCTGCATGGGCGTCTATGGTGATCCCAGCACAGGATGTGTAATAAAAAGCTCTCTGGGCGCTGATGAGCAGCTCTGCTTTATACCTGGCTTTGTTGGTAAGCGCTATGCATCACCAAGTTTCTCCATGTCTTACAGATTTGGAGATTACACCTCATCTCATAATTGAAAAATAGTTGTCAATTTCTCCATCAACAACATGGCTAAAAATGGAAGTAATTAGCAAGTTTTCAGTCCTGTTCATCATACACTCTTGTGTCTATGTGAAAAATAAACCCTTCATAACGCGTGTCACTTTGACACAGAAAATGAATCCATTTCAAAATAAAACAACCGAAGCTCATGTATGAATGTAACAATCAGAGAGAAATTATGTGAATAATACTAAAAGTACCCCCACGATTTTATAACAAACATCTCCTGAGTCATAGGTATTTTACTTAAAATTTTTTACTTCTGGTCCTTAACCTATGTTGTTGTTAGGTGCCCCTGAGTCTGACTCATGGAGACCCTCGTGTGGTTTTTAATGGCTGATTGTTTTGGGACTGCCTCGGGTGTAGATTGTCACGCCCTTTTTGGAGTGGTGGGGATCAAACTGGGACCTCAGAGAGTGCAGAGGAGCATCCTACCAACTGAGCTAAACCCCACCCCACTCTTAACCTATAGGTAATTATCTTAATTCAGATGCAATTTCTTTTGACCATTGGCATAGCAAGGGTCCACCTCTCGGGGCTAATACCCACGGTGGACCTGAGGAGAAAAACTGCCCTCCCTCATCTTCACACGCCACAAACCATTATCATACTTTTTTTTTTTTTTTTTTTTTTTTTTTTTTTTTTTTTTTTTTTTTTTTTTTTTTTTTTTTTTTTTTTTTGGTGCAGTGCTGGAGATTGAACCCAGGGCCTTGTGTGTGCTAGGCAGGTCCTCTGCTACTGAGCTACAGCCTCACACACTCAACACTTTTTTTTTTCTTTCTTCCCTTCCTTTTTTTTTTGAGACAGGGTCTCCCTAAGTTGCCCAGGTTGGCCTCAACTCTCCATCTTGCTGCGTCAGCTCCAGAGCGGCTGGGATTACCGGCAGGCACCACTGCACCATTTCATGATTCCTCTAACTTTAAATTCCTCCAACTCCTATATGGTGATCAGGTTTCCTCGTTTACTTTTTTTTTTTTTTTAAGGTACTGGGGGTTGAACCCAGCGCCTCGAGGTTTCGTGGTTTTGCTTTGCAAGTGCTGTACCACTGAGCTGCACCCCTAACCCTGTTGTTGTTGTTGTTGTTGTTGTTGTTACTTTTTGAGACAGGATCTCGCTAAATTACACAAACTACCTCTGGTCTCAAACTTGCAATCCTCCTGGCTCCGCCTCCCAAGTCACTGTTATTACAGGCGTGCTCCAAAGCACCCGGCTTCCTCATTTACTCTTAAATGTCTTATAATTTGGAACCCAAAACAATGTCCACGCATCGCGTTTGGCTGGTATTTCTTAAGTCCGTTTATAATCTATGACACTCCATACTCTACTTGTCTTTTCTCCCTTGACGTTTATCTCTTGAAGGGCAGTTTTCAATTTTTTTATTTGTTGTAGTTTTGTTATTAAATATGCTAATAACCAGCCCTGGCCCAGAACTGCGCAGGGCGGCCAGAGACGGAGACTTGTACTACCCTTCTACACACCCCCTTCCCTGGCGCAAACTTTGAGAGCGGGTCCCTGTCCTTTAGGCCAACCATTGAAACAGGCCGCCTGGTAACCCGGTCCTCTGGACCGCCTGAGCGCTCCCCAGTTTGCACTGGGCAGAGACGGGGGTACGCCAGAGCGGAGAGGGACCGACGAGGGTGTCTCTGGCCCCGCAGGCCCTGGTCCTCGGCCGGGCTGGGTTCCCTGCGCCCGTGGTCCCTAACGCGCCCGTTCCTCTTGCAGGCGCAGCCTCCTGAGCCCGGCCCGCCGCATGGGGCCATGGCCCTGCGCCCGGAGCCCGGCGGCCCGGCCCGCGCGCGGCACGTCATCATCAACGTGGGCGGCTGCCGCGTGCGCCTGGCCTGGGCCGCGCTGGCGCGCTGCCCCCTCGCGCGCCTCGAGCGCCTGCGGGCCTGCCGCGGCCCCGACGAGCTGCTGCGCGTGTGCGACGACTACGACGCGAGCCGCGACGAGTTCTTCTTCGACCGCAGCCCGTGCGCCTTCCGCGCCATCGTGGCGCTGCTGCGCGCCGGCAAGCTGCGGCTGCTGCGCGGGCCCTGCGCGCTGGCCTTCCGCGACGAGCTGGCCTACTGGGGCATCGACGAGGCGCGCCTGGAGCGCTGCTGCCTGCGCCGCCTGCGCCGCCGCGAGGAGGAGGCGGCCGAGGCGCGCGCGCGCCCGCTGGGGCCCGGCGCGCGGGGCAGCCCGGGGCGCGCCCTGGGGCCCGGGCGGCTGGAGCGCGGCCGGCGGCGCCTGCGCGACGTCGTGGAGAACCCGCACTCGGGGCTGGCGGGCAAGCTCTTCGCCTGCGTCTCCGTGGCCTTCGTGGCCGTCACCGCCGTGGGCCTCTGCCTGAGCACCATGCCGGACATCCGCGCGGAGGAGGAGCGGGTGAGTGGGCGCGGGCGGGGGGGCCGGGCGGAGGCGGAGCCTGGGGCGGATGCCACGGCGGGCCGGGCACTCAGCGACACACCGTGGCAGTGGTTGGAGCCGCAGGCTCGGGACCCCTCTGCCCGCGGGAGTGAGGGCGCGTGACCTGGTGTGTGGGGCTCCAAACTCCGCTAAGTTTCAGGACTGAAGTGCGCGGTGCCTAGCACTTCCACTCTCCCAGCCAGTCGCACAGAGATAGCTGGCGTGGAGCTAAAAATAATCAGTGTACTAAGAGTTTGGAAGATTGTGTGGTTTAGAAACTTGTGTGGCCCGAATTTGGGCATCGCAGGCCACAGGGACTGGACCTCCACTGTCTCCCAGGGCTTTGTGGAGGCGCCAGGATTTTGGTCTCATCTGACTGTCCCCTTCCTGCCTCCTCCTCTGTCACATCTACCCGCGGGAGAATGCCAAGCACGTGAAAAGGGGCAGACACGTTCATCGGCGGGTTAGCCAAAGTTCCCACCACAAGGCAAGGGAAGGCAGAGCTTAAGGGCATTTGTGCAGATTGCGCATCGTGGAAAGTTCTGGAAACACTCAGGGACGGGTGACGTGCAGGAGGCAGGGGTTCGTGGAGAAGAGGACATTGCCAGCTCCTCAGAGCTGTGGGTTGTCCCAGGTTATTCCCAGAGCTGGCTTTGTGGGGTCGGCATGTTACTCCTAGACACAGTGAAGCACTCAACCAAGCGCAAAGGAGTCCCGAGTGCAGATTAAGTTTAAATGATGTTGTTTCTGTTCTCAGGTGCCGTGAAGTTGAGTCCCACTCATAGCAACCCTATGTACAACAGACCAAACACTTCCTGACACTGTGCCATGCCGGGCACTGTGTTGTTGTTAGGTGCCATCTAGTTGGTGTCCCACTCATAGCAACCCTACGTACAACAGGCGAAACACTATTGTCATGCTTCTCTGTTATTCATAGGTGGATTGTTTTTCGGGAGTGGGTTGCTGGGTCCTTCTCCCAAGCCTACAGCACCTGGTGTTCCCAGGCGGTCTCCCATCCAAGTACTAAGCAGGCCAGCCCCTGCTTAGCATCCCAGATCTGACAGGATCCAACACCAGGGTGTTATAGCTGCAGGAAATTGATTTGGCTTGCATCATTACTGGGTGACCTACCTTCCAGCTGTCTTAACCAGGCCAGAGCTTCTGATTCTGTTTCTAAAAAGATATTCCAGGGCTGAGGGTGCACCTCAGCTCAGTGGGGGAGCACTTGCCTAGCATGCTCGGGGCCCTGGGTTCAAGCCCCACCAATGCCCCCCCCCCCAAAAAAAAGACACTATGTGTTTGGATTTCTAAGTAGCAATTACCCTGCACAGTATTCATGAGGGAAATATCATTTACCAAATATTGGGGAACACTAGAAGTCAGGGCTGCCTCGGCCAGTGAAGGACCTGGGGACCTCCGTCATCAAATCTTCAGGAGGCATCCATTGGTCTCCCTGGAGCCACCTGCCCACTCTCCCCAGGCATGCTCTTCCTAACTCAGTTGTCAAAAGTAGGGGACCCTCAGTGTGGGGACCTGGCAAGGTATGTGTAAGCTGCTGGTGCTGCAGACTGGCTGGTCTCTTTGGAAGGCTGTTTGGCAGTGAACTGAGAGCTGTGGGAAGATCATTCTGCCAAGTCAGTCTGTCCTGAGGACACAGGGAGCTGAAGGCATTGCTCACTGGCATGTTAGTGACAAAATGGCAGCAGGGCACCTCCGTCCATCCAGCTAGAAGCCAGCTAAGTATATCCATCCCTGGGATGGGATGTGGGGAGCTGTAAAATGCTGGTAATTCATCTGAGAAAACGCCAGCCTAACTTGTAATTAATGCCTGCGGATCTCCCTGGCCGTGAGACCCTGGCTTCAGTACAGACTAAGACGAAGTGTCCGTAGCTGACAGTCCCCGATGCCCCACTGCTGAGGGATGACTCAAGAACATAAGTCTCACTCTGTTGTCACCTCTTTGGAGGTATCTGCTGGAGTACTAGCTCTCCTGAAAAAGTAACAGTGTCTCTGCCAACGCGTGAGTCCTCTGATCAGACAGTGGGGAGACCCTGTGTTCAGCAGCTGCAAGGACTGCCTTCTGCAGGATTTCTGGGCTCGTAGTGCACGCCTAGGTGCGGGTGTAGTGGGCCAGGGGAGCCTCACACTGCTCTGTGACGTGCTCTGTGACACACCGGGGGAGACCCTGGCCCAGAGTCTAGCCAGGACGGCCCTTGAGATTGCCAGCTGGGCAAGAGAACGAAGGCAGACACTGGGGCCAGGCCTGGCCTCCATCTGTGCCACTCAGGGTGGGCACTGGGCAGGAAACGCTTAGGAAAGGTCCATCTACTGCACACAGTAGGTGCCACATAAATAAGAGGTATTGTCACCGCCTCTTGGAAGGAAAAGGTTTCATATTCCATCAACTCTTTTTAAAACTTTGGGAAAATGTACACAAAACTTGCTGTTGCCACTTCCTAGCACGTGGCCATCGGCCTTGGCGTGTCCATGATGTGTCCCATGTGTTCAGAAGGAAGGAGATTCTGATCTCAGCCACCAGGTGAGGACACGGTGCTCAGTGGCATAAGCCAGTCACGAAGGACAGATAGTGTAGGGTTCCTCGCACGTGCCATGAGGTCAGTGGGTGATGTCATGGAGACAGGACAGATGGCGGTGGCAGGGCTGGGGACGGGAGCTGGTGCCTAACCCTGGGGGCCTCGGGGAAGTGGGGAGCTCTGGTGGAGGGTGGCGCTGCAGAATGTGCCGGGGCTCACCCAGCTGGCACCGTGTCCTAGCGAGTTAGGGTGTGGCTGGAGGGCAGCAGGCACGGCATGGCTGGCATCCCAGGTAGGGTGGGTCTGACGCCCATGTGCAGGCCTCGGCCCCACAGGCCGTGTTCCAGAAGCACCTGCCCCTGGCTCCTGAGCGTGGGCGGGGTGAGCCCCATGTTCTGACTGCCCAGGACTCCGCAGCACAGGCGTGTCTGCCTCAGCACTCACTGGGCGGTGTCACAGCCCTGACACCCCAACGGCACCCCAGCGCTTGTCCCCAGCTCTCTCCTAAAGGTTGGACGGACCTCCTGCTCCCGTGGGGGAAACCAGTCTAGGAGGTGGGAAGCCTGCCCTGCTGCCTCCGCCCCTCCTTGGCCTGCCCTGTCCTGTCCGGGGGCAGAGGCTGAGAGGTTGGCTGGCAGAGCTGCCTCCTGACTCGGTGGCCCCACAGCCTCGGAAGTGGTGCAGCCTGGTGAGGAGGGGCCCGAGGGCCACTCAGGGCACATGGCTGGAGCTGTGGCCAAGGCCTTAGCCAGTGTCTCAGACCCGCAGTTCTAAAGCAATAATGATGTTGGTGACACGAGGCCGGGTGAGCAGGGAGAGGGGGTGAAACAGGCCATCAACCAGGCATAGGCAGTTCCTGCCGGGTGCCCCGTCCAGGAGCGTGGCATCTGCCCCCTGTAGCCATGGAAGCAGAGCTGCTGTAGAACGAGGCCAGTTCATTCCCGCATGGCACCTGCAGGCAGAAGTCCAAAAGGGGTCTCCCTGGGTAAAACCCAGGTATGGCCGGGCTGGTTGCCCTCGAGGCTGTGGGTTCCACCTCCCTCCCTGTAGCTTCAGGGCAGTGCCACCCCTCCTCCATCACCAGGGTGCCTCCACCAACTTCCACCTCCACTGTCTCCCCAGCCTCCTTGCACAGACCCTGGGGCCCCCATGGGGCGCCCACGTAGCTAGGACAGTCTTCCATCCCAGGGCCCTTAGCTTAGTTCTTCTTGCCATGTGAGGTGACATATTCTTAGGTCTTGGGGTGAAGATGTGGTCGCTTTAGGGCTGTTATCCAGCTGACCAGAATCATGCCGTGCTCTGGGGTAAGCCTCCCACCTGAGCACAGTAGTGTCCCATTGGAGGTGAGCCTGCCGGCCTGGCCTCAGGTCCAGGGGTCCGGGTCCTGCCATGAATCCTGTATGTTGGGAACCACACTTGCCTACGCAGCATGCACCTGCCCTGCTGGCACCTGGTCCAGGTGCCCAGAGGAGGGTCACATATCTGGGCTCCATGACAGTGGCAGGGAGTAGCCTGGCTGGCTGCAGGAACTGGGGGAGGCATGGGCTCACATGCAGCCTTTCTGCGGGTCTTTTTTTTTTTTTTTTTGCGGTACTGGGGGTTGAACCCAGGGCCTCGCGCCTGCATGCTTTGCAAGTGCTGGACCACTGAGCTGGGCCCCCAGTACATTTTTTTTACCTTTTTTTGAGACAGGGTCTCACTAAATTGTGCAGACTGCCTCTGGTCTTGAACTTGCGATCCTCCTGTCTCTGCCTCCCAAGCCGCTGGGATGACAGGGTGTGGGTGCCTTTTCTGCAGGTCTTAAAGGCGTTAACTAATTACCTGCAGGCTCTCAGCTCCTCACAGCTCTGAGGACTTTACAAGGCTGTTCCTGTGGGTCGTGGCTCTTTTCAGACTTTTGTGATCTCAACCAAGGAGATACCTGTTGTCTTGTCCTGGAATGTGCCCTGGGGCTGGGCTTGGGCTGTACAGGTTCCCAGCCAGCCCCTCTGTATTAGCTTTACATTGCTGTGACCAAAATACCTGATGGAGCAGCCTATGAACGAAGAGCTCCACGTGGGTCCTGGTTTCAGAGGTTCTGCAGTCCATGGTGGCAAGAAGGACGTGGCTAGGGAGAGTGCGCCACGTCACAAGACTAGGAAGCCAGAGTTTGGCCAGAGTGGGGGCCTGAATGAAATCTCAGCGCTGCACCTCCTTCCCGTCCCTGTGACCTGCTTCTGTCACCAGGAGCCATAGCCTCAAGTTCCACAACCTCCCAGAACAACCACCCGCTGGGGACCAGTAGGACCCCACGGGGCCCATTTTACTTTCAAACCCTAACACCTCCAGCAGGCTCAGTCCTCAGGGTGTTCCCAGAAGAAAAGGCTCAGTGAATCCCAAACTGTTGGGGTTCGGCTTAGGCCCAGCAGAGGTCAGAGCCTTGCCCTGACATCAAGTGGGTATCAGGGACCCACTGGACCAGGTTGGTGTAGTGGCCAGAGGCACCAAAGAAGGACCTCGGGAGACCTTCCGTGGGAAACAGGAGAGGGGAGTTTACTGGGTTACTCCCCAAGTGGGGTGCAACCAGCAAGCAGCCCCTGTCAAGTGCTCAAGTGCTAGCTCTAAGCCTGCAGCATAGAATCTACAGGCTCACTGGTGGAACAGCTCAGCCTTAAAGGCACAGCTACAAGCAGTTGGTGTTCCACTGGGCTGGAGGTCCGGTGGTCTTGACTCTTGCAGCTCGCCATCTCTGCCTCCCTCCTTCCCAAGGATGGGAAGAATTGGGGGGCTCTTGTGGCTTGCTTGTAGCCTTCGGTGCTTCAGGGCCCCTGGTCTTGACGCATCGGCTTGCTTGGGGATCTTCCGTTGGATTAGGGAGCACTGGATCAAGGTGATGGGGTCCAAGGCAGCAGTTGAGGGACAGTGAGAGATGAAGGGTGAAGGGGGTCTGGGAGCCCTGCTTATATAGGGTCCCAGAGGGGGGTGTGTCCTGGGGTTAGCCAATCAGGGCACATTCCTGACAGGTACAGCGGGTAAACTGTCATACCTGCCAGGTAGGGGCAGTTGTTTAACTGAGGTGCTAGGAGTAGCCAATCAAAGTTGAGGTGATTGAGGCTGGTCAGGCTGGTCAGGGGCCATCTTTGCTCACTGGATGGGAGAGGTAGGAGTGAGTGGGATGTGGCCCTAAGGTCACCTAGAAGTCAGTCCCTCAGGCTAGTATGAGGGACCCTAGTTATGGGGTGCATTTTAAAAATCGCAACACCAAACCCAGTGTCCTCATGCTGTGGAGGCAGGTTAGCACCTGTGGTCACAAAAGTTGCCCTGAGTTCTCTGGACCTTCAGAACATTCTGGAACCCACACCCAGTGAACCCCGCTTCCCCGTGTTCCCCAGGGAGCAGCCGTGTACACACTTTCCTGTCTCTGCACACTGAGTTGACCTCTCAGCACCAGGCATCGGAGGCCTTGAGAGACTCAGGCCAGAGCCTGACGGGGCTCTTGTCACCCCGGTGGCAGAGGGAGACGGGGCTCCTGCTGCCTGCCTTTGCCACACAGAGCCGCACGGGCTGGGAGCCTCTCTAGAGCCTCTGAAGAAGAGTCTGCGTCCTTCACCAGGGTGGGTGGCGGAGGCAGCGTCCCTGCCACCCACACTGCCATCCTAATGCTGAGGTGCTGCTTAGGCCTGGGACCGCCTCAGAGCTACCGCGTGGACCTGCAGACCCAGCACAGACCTGACTGGGTCATGTGCAGGAGCTGGCCTCCTGAAGCACAGTCACAACGGAAGCAGCACCCTTCTGCTGAGCGCAGGACACTGTCCGTGGCAGCAGGTGCCCAGGGTTCAGCCTCCGGGGCCGGGCAGGTGTCTTGAGTAATCCAGAATGTGTAGAAGCTGGGCCGGAATCTTTATCTCGGGAGAGCCGTGAGGCTTGTCCGCTTGGTGGTGGCCGCCTTGTTTCCTGGAGACGGAGCCCAGCACGCCTGGCGACTCGGGACAGGATGTGCTGCCGCCTGCAGAGAGCAGCTGTCGCTGCGGAAGGACCTTGGGGGACGGACGGCTTAGGAATCCATCACTTCCTTCCTTCCACACTGGGGCCATCTGGGCTTTCGAGTCGATGCTGCCCTTTATTCGCATGACTTAATTCAGGCCAGCATAATTAGCTATGGATTTTGTGGCTGGGATTTCAGACATTGAATTCCCTGAGCACGGCATCCTGAGCTGATGTCAGAGTTCCTTGTGCACACGGCACATGCCACAAATACCCGCTCTCTGAGCCCTGGCGGGATGGGAGCGGCTGGCTCTCCGGGCTGCTTAGTCGAAGCTCTCCAGAAACACTGAGCCAAGGATGCGTGTGCAGAGGTTCACTGTGAAGGCTTGGCCACGCAGTCGGGGGCTGAGCAGTCCGTGGTCTGCGGTCCCAGCTGGAGGCCCCAGGGTCCTGAGGCTCAGTTGGAGGGTAGGAGAGGCCCATGCCCCAGCCCCGCAGTCAGGCAGGAGGCGTCCCTGGCACCCAGGAGGGTCGGGCTCCTGTCCTGCCCAGGCTTCCTTCTGACAAGACGAGGCTACTTGCTGGATTATGACCTGCTCAGTCCACTGTCTCACCCGGACAGCCTCACAGACACGCCCAGAATAACGTCTGGATGACACCCAGGCGTCCTGGGGCCTGGCCCAGTGGACAGAAGCTCTCCGCCTCATGAGCTCCGGCCTTTACCCGCACCCCAGGCACCAGCTTGTGTGGCTGGGGTCCCGCTCCTAGTGTCCCATGAGGCTGGGCCTCACGAGGTCACAAACCGCACTTCCCAGCACCGGCAGAGACGTGTTGGTTGTCCCCTGGCCTCTGTGTGATGGAGGAGCCTCTGGCCTCCCAGGGCCATGGGCACAGGCCGGAAGCCGGACGGGCTTTCTGGAGCCACACGGCAGAGCCGCGCTGGGCCTGTGCACGGGTGGGCGGGCTCCTGGTTAGGAACTGATCTCCCCAGAAGGTGGGGGCTGAGGGCTCCTGCCGTCGCCTGCAGGGCTGGGGTCCCCCCACAGTGGAGAGGCGGCCGTCCTGCACCTCTGCACAGACCACACTCCCGAGTCTGGACAAAAGCAAGGCTCCTCCTCTCTGCCCAGCATCCGGGGTGGGCAGTGCAGATCAGCAGAGGCCCCCTGCCTCCCCCAGAGGCCCCAGGACAAACTTCCCACCCAGCACAGTCTAAGAGGGTGGGGTGGTTGACTTCACTGGAGGCTGCCGCTGGGCACCTTGGTGTCTCCTGTGGCTGCAGGACATCTGGCACGGAGGGGCTGCGTGGGGCCAGCGTAACCAGGTGGCCACGGGCCCAGGGGAAGCTTCAATTTCTCTTTGCTTAGCAGTAGATCCTGGTCAGTAGCCTTTGCCGTCAGAGCCAATGATGTCTGCAGACAGCTGCCCAGCACCCCAGCCAGACGCCTCCCATGGGAGATGTCACTAGGTCCTGCCACCCTCGGGGCAACAGGAGCCTGGGACATGGAGGGCAGGGGCATTGTTTGGACAGGGCCACTGTGTGGTCAGTACGGTCCCCTTTAGGCTCCCGTGACCCTGACTGACCAGTATTGGGTTTGATTGGTTTATCTTCCCGTTTGCAAAGACCTGATCAGCAATCAGCAAACCCGCAGCAACACCGTGTCTTAATATTGGTGGCCAGAGCCTGGTGCTGCCGCTGGGGGTCTGGTCAGGTCTGCCTCCCTTTCTCCTCTGTGAAATGGGATCCGTCCCAGGGTTGCAGAGGAGAGGTGAGCTTGGTGCATAGCAGGCTCTGCCACGTCACTGTATCCAGTAGCCTGCAGCCCTCCCTGTTTGTGCCGGCTCTGCTCACCCCTTCCTGGGAGCCATGGGCTTCTGTCTACACTGCCTGTGCCCACCACGCTGCCCAGATTTGGTATGGGAGGCCCAGGCAGGCTTTGCTCATGCCCAGGATTGCTGCGTATTTTCATGGGAGGCCCTGCAGGGGCTTCTAAAAGTGCGGGAACAGCTGGACCTGGTTAATTTGCTGTGCACAGGATGAAGACAGAGCTCAGAGCATTTGTATCTCTCTATTTCCTGTACAAATTTGGCAGAGAAAAACTTGATTTGTGTTTTGGATTTTTGCTTTCATCTGAAAAGAAAAAAAAGAAGCCGATGTACTCAGCGCCTGGAACAGAAGCTACACGGTCCTTTCTTCCACAGTCTGTCCAAGGTCTCGGTCTCCTGTCATTGTCAAGAGGCAAAACTGGATGTGGGTTAAATTCTCAGACTGAACCCCTGTTCCGACTGCTGTAGGGCCTTGAAACATGTGTTTTTCCTCTCAAGCCTCGGTTTCCTCATCAATCAAATGCAGATCCTTCAAAGAGATTATATCGAATGATTCATGAGAATGAGGGGCCCCCAGGAATATGACACACCACGGAGGCCACGGCGTGGCTGTGAGTGGTGCTGTGCGTGGCGAAGGTGGGGACCAGCCTTGTGAGACAGGCGGCCTCACTCGTCCAGCTCCAGAAACCTCCAGGTGACAAGCAGGGCTCACCGGCCTCAGACACACTGGGAAAGCTAATCAAAATGGACTGGCTAGGAAGAGAACCGGGGGCACTTGGCAGACATTGGGCCCCCAGGATCGCCCTCCCCACCTCCCACAAGTGGACGTGGTCAGCGATGCAGAAACCAGCAGTGTGCCATCGGGAGCAGGGAGACCAGCCTGGGAGAGGGCCCCGCCCTGGCGTCCACCCACACCTGAGTCCCACGTCCTAGAGAACCCGGACCCACTGGCCAGTGCATCTCGGGAAGGCAGGGCCTCGGGCTTCACAGGAGCCTCAGGCCTCCCCTGCTTCTCAGGGCCGGTGAGGGCCAGTTCTGACCCCCGTGAGCAGCCCCAGCCGCCTGCTGTTACCCTTCCAGGCAGCTCCTGGGGTGCCAGCACCCCTCATCCCCATCTGTCCCTCTCTCCTGGGTCTCACCAGCGATGGAGTGCTGTTAGTGTCACTGAGACAGGCCTGTCGACTGCCAGTACATCTCGGGTCACTGTGACCCTGCTTTCCCATATGCAGCGGCCAGCACAGGGGCAGCCGTGGTGTCATGGAGAGCCAGTGGAGACAGGGACAGGAGAGTCTCCCCATCTCCCAGCGCTGATCTAGACAGGACTGAAGTGTTTTGACAGCTAAGCTGCATTTTTAAGGGAACTGAGTTGATCCAAGCATATATTCATCAGGCACCGCCCAGCTGGGAGCATGGACTCCAGAAGCTGGACCTGAGACCATTTTAGCCTGACTTCAGCCTGAAATATTGAAGTATAACATAAAGAGAGTCGGACACGACTGGACGGCACCTAACAACAACAACAACAAGAGACGGTTTTAATGATCACGTCAGCTCTGCCACTGAGTCACACCTGCAGCCCACTTTTTAAAATTGTTTGTTTTGAGTCTCATAAGTTGCACAGGCTGCCTCTGGCTTGGAACCTGGGATCCTCCTGCCGCTGCTCCTGAGTCACTGGGATGACAGGTGTGAGCCACAGCACTCAGCTCAAGTACTCATTTGTTATCAGAAAAACATTATGAGAACTGACAGGCTCTTTAGGCTGGATGGAGAGAGGGATGGGAGGCCTGGGGGCCCCGGGACAGAGATGGGGCAGACGGAGGATCTGAGGTTTGGCTGCGTCCTCGGAGCTCTGCATCGTATTGAGCTGGTGGGAAACTCTCCCACGGAAGTGACAGATTATTTCTCAAGGCATGCATGCCCACTTAGGTTAGACTTCCAGTGGAGGACCCAGGGTTTCTTCTGAGCGTGGGAAGGATGGTCTCTCCCAGAGGACCTGTGCAGAAGGGGGTTAGTTCCACCACCCAGAACCACCATGACATTTCGAGATGGTCTACCTGGTTCTCTCTGCCCATAGGTATTTTTTAAACTGGACTCTGTTGCAGATCCTGCCGAACCCTTGCTCTTATTTAACAGTGTGCTGAGGAAGTCTGACTCACTGAGTCTTCCTCCGTGGCACTTGTGGCTGCTGTGGTGATACCATAAGTTATTCAGCCATCTCTCTTTACAACTGAACATTTAAGTTTCTGACTTTGTTTTTTCTATTTGCTAGTAAAAATAATACTTGTAGTTTGAGTTAGGTAATGGATTGACTGGATCTCTTCTCCTTCCCTGAAAGCCAACTAAAAAGGTTGTAAAGGGAGAAAAAAGTGCAACTCCGCAAGGACAATGCAGTGTAAGTGCAGGTGATGGCAGACACACATTTTTGTCTTAGTTTTTAAAGGAAAGAAGGTGGGGGGCTACGACATGGACAGAAGCCTGCAGAAGTTGTCCACACTATGTGGGGGACACTGGGAAAGGGAGTCAGGCAGCCTGATTCTGCCCACCTTGCCTTTTCCTGACACCTGCCTCTTCCCAGGACTGCCGGTTTGTGGCTCTCAACCCCAAGCTCCACCCCTCCCAGGATGCTGGAAGCCAGACCTCCAACCCCAGGAGGAGACCCGAGGAACCTTGTCGGGTACCAGGAGCCTGGAGGGGACACTCAGGCGGACACTAAGGCCTGACAAAGCTGCACTGCGCAGTCCCCTGTGAAGCCTGATATTCAGCAGGCCACTCCTGAGGAAATGAGGCCGAGGGAGGCTGTCTCGTGAGAGGCGGCGGCAGCAGAGAAAGGTGAGCCCAGAGCTCAGAGGAAGCAATTGCCGTGCAGGAGCAGAAGAAACTCTCAAGGATTGTAGTCCGCAAGCTCAAGACCTAAGCCTGGACCTAGTGGACCATTCCAAGTGGGAATCATTTCCACCTATAGTTCTGTATCAAGTGGACCTAGCAACCAAGTGCAAAGGTAGCAGCAAGACATTTCCAGGTGTGCAAAGACAAAGATCTTTCCCTCCCATGTACCTGTTCTTGAAAGCTGCTGGACAACATGCCTCTACAGAATGGTGGAGCAAGCCGAAGGAGAAAAGCGGCGCCTATAAGAAACGAGGAGTCCAGAGGCGGAGAGGCGGAGATGCTACAAGGCTATGCGTAGAGGGAAGGGCTGGAGAGCAAGGAGGTGCTGTCTCCTGGGAAAAACAGCATCCATTATCCAATGTGTTTGCACGTTTGGAAAACATCTGCCCGGATTCATAGAAAGCCAAGTAGTTTTAGAATGGAATCATAAAACTTCAGGAAAAAGAAATGATTCTATGGGGAAAAAATGTGACTAATCTCCTTATCTTGATAGACAACATCTACAGAAATGCCTGCAGCTGACCACATAGGTGAGGGCGAAGGCCAAAGGCTTCCCCAGAAGTTCCCACTCTCGCCCTCCCAGTCCATGTTGTCCTGGACATTCTACTCAGTGCAATGAAGCAAGAAAAATAAATGTGTGTGATTGGAAAGGGATAACATTTACCTACATAGAAAATCCCAAGGAATCCACGACAAGCTTATAGAACAAGCAAATGAGTTGCACGGGATTCAAGCCATCATATAAACACCGGTTGTATTTCTGTAAGCTAGGATGAACAATTGGAATCTGGAATTGTTTAAAGCACGCTTTACAATAGCATGAAGAATGAACAGGACTCCCTGCCAGGGAGCCAGAGGTCTGATGGCGCCATGTGTGGGATCTTCCACATGCTGGAAGTTGCAAAACGTTGGTGAGAGATGTCAAAGGCCAAAGTAAATGGAGAATTGTGCTGTGCCGCTGGCTGGAGGACGAGACACTGGCATGGGTTCAGTGAACTCCTACTCAAACTCCTGCTTTTTGTAAACATCAACAAGGTGATTCTAAAATATTTACAGATGGAGAGGAGCCATTTTGAGGACTACCTCCTAAGAGGACTCACCACCTGACTTGGAGATTACCACAAAGCTGCAGTCAGACATTGTGGCACTATGGAGGCCAGACAGAGTCCACAAGCAAGAACAGGGCCAGTTTACCTTCAACAGAAGTGGAGAGGCAGGTCCTGGAGAAAGAGTAGCCTTAACACTAATGCTACAGCAGTTGGACTTCCTCATTCAAAAACATAAAGCGCACCCCAGCCAGCTGTGGTGGCCCGTGCCTATAATCCCAGCATTTGGGAGGCCAAGGCAGGAGGACCACAAGTTTCAGGCCAGCCTGGGCTACATAGTGAAAGCTCATCTTAAAAACACAATCACACAAACAGAAAATCTCATAGCCCATGCCTTATGTTTTATATGAAAAAACCAACTCAAAATGGACCATGAACGTAAACATAGAATATAAACTGTAAGACTTGCCAGAAGAAAACACAGGAGACAATCTTTACTCGTGTAGATTAGGCAAAGAGTCCTCAGAGGTGACATCAAAAGCAATATCTATAAAAGGAAACATCAGCAAATTGTACTTCATCAAAATTAAACATTTTTGCCTGTGAAAAACTCTTAAGAGAATGAAGACAGGCCTCTGATTGGGAGAAAATATTTGTAAATCACAAATCAACAAAGTTACAATCAGACTATTGTATATGAGCTATATAAATTCTAGTGTACCAAAACCCAATTCGTAAAGGGACAAAAGATTTGAGCAGACACTTCACCGAAGAAGACATACAAATTGCAGATAAATACATGAGCCAACGCTCAACTCTGTTAGTTATTGTTGTTTGTTGTTAGGTGCCCTTGAGTCAAGTCTAATTCATGGTGACCCTCATAAGGTTTTCAATGGCTGACTGTTTGGGGATTGCTCTGGGAATGGATTGCCAGGTCTTTCTCCATCTGTTAGTTATTAGGGACACACAAACTATACCACAATGAGATATCATGGGTACACATGTCAGAAGGGCTATAATTTGAAAAGGCAAATGTTTGCGTGAAAGCAAAGGGATGCAGACAGACCAAAGGATCCTATTAAAACTCTGTGGACCGTGAGTTTATTGGGGTTGCTTATGGCGTATGGGTAACAGCCTTTGCGTGCAGCTCTACCAATAGGAAGAATCCCTTCTATGAAGTTTCCACCCAGATGTCCCATGTGTGAAGCTGCACCACTGTCAAGGCCCACCCTCAGCCGATGGCATCATGTGCAGCTGGGCCAGGAGGGGCTCGTGATTGTCCCCTCAGAGGAAGGTTGTGTGGGTGTCTCCTGAGGATCTCTCAAAGGTCTTGTTGACCCTCCTTCCCCTCCCTCCAAGAGGAAATTTTGGTAGCTCCATTATCATTACAACAGGCCTAGCTGTCTGCTCTGTGGTTTTGCTTATTTCCTTACCTTGACTTTGGGGGGTGGTGGCCAAGGTCATTCCAAGTGTTTTGTATCAAGATGGCCAATATGGCAATCTTTGTGTCCAGTCCACGTCCAGCCTAGAGGAACCAGCTACACTACAGCAGACAAGTTGGTAGGAGCAAGTGCCGACGAGGAGGGGGGACTCCTGGAATGCCCAGAACACCCAGGCCCTGCATGTGGGAAGGCAGAGAGGTGCCGCCACTGGGGAGCAGCCCTGTCTGGGACAGGGTTAGGTATGCACTACATAATACACCAATCCAGTCAAGGGATTTGTCCAAAAGAAAGTGGATGTCCACAGGGACATTTGTTCATGAATGCCCATGCCCCTTTATTCATAATAGCCCCAAACTGTACACAAATCAAATGTGCATCCACAGATGGACCAAAAGATACACTCGGACATGCCTGTGTGATGGAGCCCGTCGATTGGGGTACAGTGGCACATGCCTGTGATCCCAGCAACTGAGGAGGTGAAGGCAGTAGGATTGCAAGTTTGAGGCCAGACGCGGTCTGCAAAACATAGTGAGACCCTGACTCAAAAAAATAAAATAAAAATAATAAAAGGGCTGGAGATTCAGTTCAGTGATGGAGCACTTGCAAAGTATGCATGAGGCCCTGGGTTTAACCCCCTAATACCAGGAAAAAAATAAAAAAAGAAGAAAAAGAAATAGAGCAAACCCTGGATACAGCACGAGTGAGGCTCTGCTCGCCCTCAGCAGGAGCATCAGAGCCCAAGCATTAGCTGCATGATTTCATTCACTTGCATCAGGAACAGGCAGGGGTCAGCAGCTGCAGGGAGGGGTGGAGAGGGTTGAGGAATTGTGGAGCTGATGATAAAGCAGTATTCATGAGAAAGACGAGACCCCATGGTAATTATTAATCCTCAGGAGGATTTATTAATTACTAACAATGACCCAGCCTGAGAAACCTTCTGAGAGCTGAGCAAAGGGAATGTGGCAAGTTGGGTCCTTTAAGGAATCCAGCAGAAGGGCAGTCCCTCTGCAAGGGTCCAAAAAACTAGCCCAGCAGATTACAGAAGCAGAACAGCTGTTGACTAATTGAGATGCAAGGAGGGTCTCACAAGAGCAAGAAAGGGCAGAAAAAAGACAAAGAATGCCCTTTCAGGGTGAGCCTTCAGGGCAAATACTGCAGATAGAAGCCTGAACTGTATTTGGTGGTTTGGCAATCTTGTTGCCATGGTTACGTGGGGGGTGCATGCCAATGACCAGTCTTGTGGGTGTGAGAACAAAAGGAAGGCTTTTACAGGTGGCTGGGGAGGGGGACAGAGGCTTAGTGATTATAGAGCTGTGAAATCATCCAAAAAAGAACGCTCTTGAGATTCTAACTCACGGAAAACAGGAGCCATAGAGACTTAGGAGAAGTGGGAGAAGAAGGGGGTCTTCAGAACCTTTCAGTGGAACCATTCTGAATTTATCTCTTGGTGGTGGTAACATGTTTCTATGCCTTATGAAAGCTCATAGAACTGTACTCTGGGAAGTGCCCATGGGACCGAGGAACTCCAGCCCAGGAATCTGGCAGCAAACCTCAGGTTTTTTGTGTGTTCTGTGTATAAAAGAATTTGTACCTGACACAGAAGTTACAGTATAGAATCAAAGGAAGGTTTACTGTGAAAGGTAGTACACCTTTAAGAAATAATTCTTGGGAAAAACTCAGACACCTGGAGAAGTTTAGATAAACCTAGAAAGGACCTTGGAGGAACCTTGGTTCTATGGGCGTGTTCGCGTAGGATACTCCTGTTCTCCGGGGGAGTGTAAAGTCAGAGAAAGGAGAGTTAAGCAAATATTTTAGGAGTGAAAGTACCTTGGATAAGCAGAAGATGGCAGCCCTGAGGGAAGGGAAAGGTGTGCGCACAGCCGCTAGAAACGAGAGAAAGGAGAGAAGAGAGGGATAGAGTGCGCGCTCCTGCTAGTTCTGTTTAGGGCATGCCTCATGGGATGTCAGCCCTGGGCACCCCTTGTGACGTGAGCCCTGAGCGTGGGAACTCACGATCCAGCTGGGAACGCCTGTTTAGTAATCTTTTGAGGTTTAGGGCATTTGGAGCCTAGGATCTTTGTTTTGCAAAATGGCTCAATGCGCTTGTTTGGCATATTTCAAAAGGATGGGCCAATAGACAGATGTCTTCAAATGGTCTGCCTTTGTTCATACTCAAGTAGCTGTTCATCTTGGATTAGGGTGGAGAGTCCACAGAACAATGTCCTTCCGGTGTCCTTGGGGGTCAGTCTCCTACACTTCTTCATCCGTAATGGCTGAATGCAAGTCACTTTTAATCCCCTTTTCCTCCATTTTGCCTGTTAATATCTGAGCTAACCTAGCTAACAGTGCATATTCTGGGGCTTAAGTCTTTAGGTCCCTTTCTGACACTCCCCAAACAGAATGCCCAGGTCAAAGTGGACATGCTCCTTGCAGGCTTTGGAAATACATTTGCGTAAAGTTTGTGTGAATGTGTTCTTTCCTTAGCACTCTGGGCCCTACTTAGACCAGCCTGGGCTCCAGAACTTCTGCCTCTGGGTAGGTTAGGGGAACAAACCAGCAGTTTCTACTAAGCAAGAGACAAGTCTGTTGTGTGCACACTGTGTCAGAAACGTAGACAAATGTGTTTGTGTCTTTCCACAGTGTCACAGTTTATTGAATAACAATAAATTCACAAGCTATGTCAGTTTCATTGGCATTAATTTACCAAGTATTCCTGATTTCACTTGATAGTCAGTGGCCATTGGCAATCACAGTTTCTTTTATCCCAATCTTAATTACTATTATTATCAGATCACACATTATACTTCACACAGTTATTTGTAGGTTACAGAGTGGTAACTGAAGGGTTAAATAAGCTACAGGGTTCAAAGAGGGCTCACTGCAGGTGCTGATACAAAGAGACTCCCTGCAGGTTAAAACCCAGCCTTGGAGCAGTTGGAGGCTTGCTCTCAAGGTGAGGAGCTGAGGAATCCAAGGGGTCAAGGAGAGGTGCAGGGCCAGTTCAAAAGTGTGGAGCTGGGTCCAGGAAACGGGCAGTCTGAGCAGCCACATCAAGCAGGGAGCTGGAGCTGAGCTGACACCCGGGACAGAGCTGGAAGTTCGTTGCCTGTCTATCTGACGTCCATGCTCCAGGTGATCTGGTGATGGTCTGGACGAGGCCGTGTCCCTGTGTGAGGTGTCCCGCCTTTTCTGTGGTCCAGGTGAGGGGGCTGCGTCCCTCGTTGGTCTGGGGTGTTCCATGGGCTCGTGGGTTGGGTCTTCTGATACGTTTCATGACATGCCCGTGCTTCCTTCACTTGATTCGCTAAGCTCATAGGTGGCGACATTTTGTTCACATGCATACGTCATCAGTCTCTGCCTCCTGGTTTATGCTGCACAGATAGACGGTGGTGGTTTACGTGCACCAACGGGATGTAGAGGCATCAACCTCACCATTTGCTCTCGAAACGGAACAGACTGCTGTTCTGTGAAATGGAGCCACTCGGGGCAAGGCGCAGCCTGAGAGCTATAAATTTATACGGTCTCGAGTAGCTAAGCTCAGGGCTCATCTCCACAGCATCTGCCCTCAGCATCTGTCCTATAGACCAGCTGCCCTCTTCCAGGTGGCCCTAGAGAAACCCAGAGCCTGAACCCAGGACCTTCCTAGCAGGCTTGAGTTTATATTTGTTGCCTGAGTGACTGGATGGTGCCATTCGCAGGAGGCTCAGAGACAGGCTCCGCATCGGAACTCATTCAGTGACTGAGATGCTGAAAAAGTGTGATGACATGGGTGGCCGAGCAGCGACCGCCTCCCTGTCCTCCCCATCTCTAAAACCCACTCCGATGTCTCAGGGTAATGGGTCTTCTCTCCGGGAGGCAGCTGCAGGCTCAGCTGCTATTCTAGAAAGAAAACTAAGGTGGAGGAGAAGCACCCACTGCCCAGCTGCGTCCACCCCAGCCCTGCGCGTGCAGGTGCTCATGACCAGAAACAGGTTTGTTACTGGAGAGGCGCCGGTGTCTTTCTTGGGCAGGAAGTTTGCTCCTGGGGTTGAACCCAGGGCAATGGTGGAGCGAGAGTGGCCGTGCTCCAGAGCACTAGGGTGGCCAGGGCAGAACAACGTGAAGGGCCGAGTGGGCACACTTTCTTCTCCCTGGGGCACCCAGGCCTGCCACCCAAAGCCCCCTCTCCTCCTTCCACCTCACCGTCCTCCTTCCCACAGCCTCAGCTGTGTGGGTGGCCCCTTGCTGCATCCAATAATTAACCAAACCTGGTGCACAGAAACTGTCTTTTGAATGCTTTATTCACACATAAAATCCATGCAAAATTTAGAGACAAATATCGAATGGACTACCAAGAGAACCAACAGATCCATCCTAGATGAAGTGCAACCAGAGTGCTCCTTGGAAACAAGGATGGCTAGACTGCATCTGATGTATTTTGGATATTTTATCAGGAGGGACCAATCCTTGGAGAAGGACATCATGTTTGGGAAAGTGGCAAGCTAGCAAAAAAAAAAAAAAAAAAAAGACCCTCAACTAGATGGATTGACACAGTGGCTGCAACAATGGGCTTAAAAAAAAAAAGATTACGTGTATTGCACAGTGTTGGGAAGTGTTTCATTCTGTTGTACATAGAGTTGTTATGAGTCAGACCCAACTTGATGACACCTAACAACGACAACAATTACAAATCACACTAGTCACACCAATGGGGTAGCAGGGAAGGGTCAATTCAGGATTGTCGCCCATGTGACTTTAAGAGTCAAAGCTCAGGGCACAAGGCACAAGTCCCACAACTACGTCCAAGTTTTGGTTGCTTTGGGAGACCACAGCAAGCAGTGGCAAAATCCAAATCCTGGAATGGAATGGCAGAGTTTTGGCACTGTCAGAAATCAGATTGGCACTCAAGAGGTAGAACTGAGGCATCTGGGGTTCAAGAGGACCACATGACGTCCAGCCTGCTGAAGAGCCGCTGGAGGGTCCTAGCAGCCAGTTTTTAACTGAGGTTTGAATGTCCCCACGTCAGTCTTGGTTGCCTGGTTACCAGCATGAGTGACATGTGTCAGTCTCCTTAAGAGAGATCTCTGTTGCTGGCTTGAGTGCCAAGTCTGCCCTTGCTAGCCTTTTGGTTTGGGCCCTTGGGCATTCCAAGCGATGCCCTCTGGGGCACAGTCAGTCCTCAGAATTTCACAAGACATATGTACTTGGCTAATACATTTGAAAATGGCTGTTTGGGCCAACACACCTCTCCTGCTGGACTGCGGGGTGGTCCCTGGGTCTCTTCCCTACCTCTCTTCATGAGGCAACGGACATTCTCCCTGGTACCCTGAGATGCCATTCCTGGTCCCCCAGGTCCCCTTCTGCTCTGAAGTCACTACCCCCACTGCCTACTCCGCAACTAGCAGAGGATCACACTTGCCCCCCTAGGGCCACTTCACTGGGACCGTCCTTGGTGGTACCAGCACCTCGGTACCACGGATGTCTGCCCGGGTTTCCCCGTGGGGCATCCACAAGACCCTCCGCCTCCCCGGGGACCTCCTCCTGGGGTGGACTTTGTTGCTCTTCTCACTTCCCTCCCTGCCCCTCAGCCTCAGCTTCCCCAGCCCCTCCCCGTTCCTGCTCCCCACTGTGGCCCTGGCCCCCCACCATCAGAGGGATTCTGTTCTGAAGGGCCTGTTCCCCTGCTCCTGACCCGCTGCCCGTGGTCAGGAACCAGGTGGAGCCCAGAGACTCAACACACAGCCAGAAGCGGCTGTGGAAACCAAGGAGGCAGAGCTCACAGATGCCCAGCTGCTGGAGAGACAGGGCAGGGACCCACGCACCCTCAGACCCTCAGGCCCGCGCCACTCCACAGGCAGCTGCAGCCTGCAGAGTAACGGAAACCCCAGAGTGTGGGGGAGGAAACGCCAGCAAAGGCCACAGAATTACCTGGTGTGCAGGGAGGCCCCTCAGCGGTTCTCACCTGACTTTGTCCAAGTAGGATCAGAGTCTCCTGAGCTCAAAGTTCCAGACTCCACTCCTCCTGACTAACCTCAGGCTTGTAAGGTGCAGCCTTCCTCGCCTCCAGCTAGGGGCTCTGGCCTGAGGCTGAGCTGGTTATGCTGAGTCCCCTCAGAGAGTCTGGGTCCCTTCTCGAGCATGGGGTGAGAGTGACCGGGAAGACAGGGAGGACAGGCCCCAGGGACCAGGGTTTGCATCGTCCCCACCAGCACGGGGCCAGAGTGGAAGCAGCCTTGGCTCCCAGGCCACTTTAGGGCCACGTCCTTGGGGCCAGATCTCATGTGTGAGACCTGGGCAAGCTGCCTCGGCGACACAGGAGGGGGACACTGAGACAGCGGAGGTGGCCCAGACCCCTGTAGATGCTGTCTTTACTGAAACGTATGTCAGGGTTTCCCATGTGCTGTCGTGGTAGAGGACAGAGCCTGAGTGCCAGACACCTGGCAGTGGGGACTCTGGACGCAACCCTATACTCCCAGGGACTCCTAGGAAGCGTCTGTGGCCACAGACCAGGGCGCAGGCCCTTCTCACGCGGAGTGAGATGCTGACTGACCTGATTAACTGGTCAAGGAGCTTCCCGGTGGCCCATTAATTCAGAGGTGAGAAGTGGGCCCAAGAAGCTGACAATGCCCCACCCAAGCTGAGGGACACATGGCAGGCGCGGAATGTGCAGGGTGCACAGAGAGGTTGTGGGAGCTGAGCCTGGTTTTCCTGGGGGTCTGTCAATGCCTGGCCCTGCACATACACAGCCCAGCCTGGCACAGCCCTGCGGGGTTCACCCACCTGCACCTGTGTCCTGGTCAGTGCTGACTGCACACTTGCGACAAATGGTCATGGCTTTTAAAAACAGGTTGCTGCTGGGCGCCGTGGCGCACGCCTGTCATCCCAGGGGCTCGGGAGGCGGAGGCGGGGGTGGGAGGATCGCAAGTTCAAGACCAGAGGCAGTCTGCATAACTAGCGAGACCCTGTCTCAAAAAGTAAAAAAAATGGGCTGGGGGTGCAGCTCAGTGGTCCAGCACTTGCAAAGCATGCAGGCGCGAGGCCCTGGGTTCAACCCCCAGTACCGGGGGGAAAAAAAAAAAAATTGCTGAGCCTTGATCTGGTGTGTGCTGGCCTCAGACCTGTCCTGAGCTGAGTCTCATTGGTGGCAGAAGGTTCTGCCCTCAGCACACAGGCCCCTGCCCTGTGCCCAGCCCAGGTCTGTGTCATGAGGCTCCTGCAGGAACCTGAGGCTCCCTGTAGGAGGTGGGCCGGGGCCTGGAGACCCGAGGGGGCCATCATCGCCCAGGTTTCCCCCACAGAAAGAGGTAACCTGTGATGGCAGGCTCTTTCTGTTGGGCAGAGTCAGGCGCTCTGAGCAGAGGAGGCCTGTGCGGTCAGAAGGGGAGAGGTGGCAGCTTTGAGGGTGCATGTGGCCAGGCCAGCCCCTCCCAGCAAGATGGCTGCCTTCTGTCCTGTGGACAGCTGCCTCTCCAAGTCCTTGGACGAGCCCCTATTCAGGGACACCCACTGTGGCCTGTGCCTCTTGCCAGCCACTCGCTTTCAACAGCCCAGCCACAGGATTTGCCTAGAGATTAAGTATTTCTAATACAAAGGTCCTGAGATATAATTGACACACCACGTTCACATGTTTAAATCATCTAACTCTGTGGTTTTCATCTTGAGGCCATTGCCTCCACCAATTTCAGGACAGTTTCATCTTCACGAGACCACATCCACAGCCTCAGCCCCTAACAGCTACCGATGATACACTTTCCAACCCCGTAGGCTTCCTTGTTCTGAACTTCCATGTGAAGAGAACCACGTGGTCTTATGTGCCTGGCATTTTTCATATCATGTTCTTGGCATTAGCACACTGTTCCTTTTTATGGCTCAGTGATACTCTATCGTGTGAGAATACACCAGGTTTTGGCCATCCGTTCCTCCACTGGTGGACATCTGGGTTATTTTGCCTCGTGGCTCTTAAGAATAATGCTGCCATGAAACTTACATGTGAAGTTGTGTAGACACATGCTTCCTCAGCAAATACCTGGGAGTGGTATTGCTGGGTCAGCGGGTCACTCTGCTCAGTCACGTGAGGAGCTGTCAGCATGTTCTCAGGGGACTGGACCTTTCTGCATTCCCACCAGTGCTGTGCAAGTTCCACTTTCTCCACATTCTTGCCAACGGTTGCTAATATTGGACTCCCAGTTCTAGCCCATCTGACCAGGCATGGCAAGGCATTTCCCTTGTGACGAGGGTCTTACACACCGTGGGATCCTATGAGGGCTCGAAGGCTACTGTGAGTGGAATTTTTTCTTAATTTCAGATTGTTCTTTGCAACTATATAAAGTTGATTTTTGTAAGCTGAGCTCATAACACTCATATCTATAGCCTTGAACTCCCTTATTCTAGTGGCTTTTACTGGACTCTAGGCTTCGACATACAGGGTCAGGTCATCTGTGAACAGTCTCATTTCTTCCTTTCCAACCTGGATACTTATTTCATTTTCTGCCTGATCGTTGGCTTGAACTCCCAGGACAGCCTTGACCCAGGTGCCAAGGGCAGATGTGGCTGCCTCATTGTGAGCATCCAGTCTTCCAGTACTGTGATGTCGGCTGTTGGTTCTGTGGACACTCTTTGAGGAAGTTTCTAGCATGTAGAGTGCTTTGTCATGAAAAGATGTTGGATCTCTTCAGAAGCATTTTCTGCGTCCATCGACATGACTATGTGCTTTTCAGGTGTTAGGGTACTGACAGCGTGTATTACATCCACCCATTTCCAGATGCTAAGCCAGCCCGGCTTCCTGGGAATAAATCCACTCTCCCGTGGTCTCTAATTCTCATCTGCTGCTGGATTCTGCTTGTTACTATTATCTTTAAGCTTCTTCCATGGTTATCATCAGGCCTATTGGTCCATAGTTTTTGTAAGATGACACTACCTAGTTTTTCTGTCAGGGCCTCACAGAATAAACTAGGGCGTGTTCTCTCTGCTTGGGAGTTCTACAATATTGTGCAAACCTGGTGTTAATCCTCCCGATGTGGGTGGAGTTCGGCAGTGAGGCCGCCTGGGCCTGGGCCTGCTGCGTGGCAGTCTGTAGACCGCTGACTGTCTCCTCACTTGCTTCAGGTCTATCCAGACGGTCTCTTTCTTCCGAGCCTGTTCCTGTGGCTTGCCCTTCTCGGATTCTTCCTTTCCCCCTGCTTACCCAATGTGTCTCACATGGGTGTTAGGTTTTATCCTCCAGTGACATGAACCGAAAGTAACTGCTGAGACCAAGGGTGGTGCCGAAAGGCTAAGGTTATTTGTCGCCGGTGCAGGTGGTCAGGGAGAGCTTTTATGGGGCTTTGTGGGGAGTGGGTAGCTTAGCGGGAGCAGCTGTGTTTTTGATCAGCGGCCGGCAGCCAACTTCTTTGATTTCTGGTGGCCAAGGTTAGGCAACTCTGGAAACTTCTGGTCTTTCAGTGCGTCCTGCTTTGAAACCCTTCTCAGAGAAAAGAACTAAATGAAGAACGGAATGACCAGTTCCACGTGTGCCATGAGGCAGTTCTCAGGGCCTCTGTCCTTCTAACTACACCCAGCATATTGCTCTCGTGGGAGCTTGTTGTCTAGCCATTCCTGCAAAGCAACTGCCCAAGGATCTCAAGCTCTGCCTTTGAAACGCAAGCTTTCCTCCCGTCTGAAAGGGTCATGATCAGTTCATGCTGGAAGCCGTAAATATCTCTTTTAAGCACCAAGCAGCCCCCCTTTTTTGTTAACTCTATCCTTACAATAGTCTCCTATCATACTGTTCTGTGCCCCCTTTTTCCTGTTTAGGCAGCAGCAATGTCCCCTCCTGCACGTCTGTCTGTCTGTCTCATTCTTATTCTTAGTCTTATTATTTTGTGTGGTATTTGAGGCCTGAGCCCTGGGGCCTCGTACATACTTGGCAAGTGCTGTACTACTGGGCTACACCCCCGGCTCGTGTTTTATTTATTTATTTATTTTTATCTTGAAATAAAACTAATGCCTTTGGCCTGGAACCAGAGATCCTCATGTCTCTGCCCCTGGAGTCACTGGGGTCAAATGCTGGGATCACAGGCATGATCCTCCTGCATTTCTGATTGTAGTAGTTGGAGCCTGCTTTTTCTCTCCACTCTCACAGCTAGAGAGGTGCCAATTTTGTTGATTTTTTATTTTCTCAAAGAACTAGCTTTTGGCTTCTTTGGCCTGTTCGCTCCTGCTCTGAACTCTATCGCTCTCCTTCTGCTTGCTGTAGGGTTTCCTTGCTCTCCTCTGCCCAGTCGCCTTAGAAGAGAATGTTAAGTTATGCACCAGGTCATGATGGCAGGGGCCCTCAGTGGTTGGGAGTTGTAGTGACTTTCCAGTTTCCTGGGTCAGTGAGCTCATCAGCCCTCAGGAGAGACAGGTGGATGTCCAGTTTAATTCTAACCCCCACACACACAGTAGTAAGAGCTGAACTGAGGTCTTGCGCATACCAGGCAAGTGCTCCACCACTGAGCTGCACCCTTAGCCCCCTTTTTATTTTTTGAGAGTTGTTGTTGTTAGGTGCCGTCGAGTCGGTATCCGACTCATAGCGACCCTGTGTACAACAGGGGAAACACTATTGTCAGTGCTTCTGCTGTTCATAGGGTTTTCAATGGTGGATTGATTTTTGGGAGTGGCTTGCTGGGTCCTTCTCCCAAGCCTGCAGCACCTGGTGTTCCTAGGCGGTCTCCCATCCAAGTACTAACCAGGCCCGACCGTGCTTAGCTTCCGAGATCTGACGGGATCGGTCGCCCCAAGGCCACGGCTGCAGGTATTTTGAGAGTGGGTCTCGCTAAATTGCTCAGGCTGCCTGTGGCCTAGAACTTACGATCCTCCTGCCTCGGCCTCCTGAGCCCTTTTTTCTTCCCCCTCACATGAATGGGGTCTTTTCGGCCATATTCTCCCCCCTCCCCCACAGTCACATGCTTCCCCGGCACGACACCTCCTTGTCCCGGGCGGCCCACCGGGCAACCACGTGTCCTCCTCCTCCGCAGGGCGAGTGCTCAGCCAAGTGCCGCAACCTGTTCGTGCTGGAGACGGTGTGCGTGGCCTGGTTCTCCTTCGAGTTCCTGCTGCGCTCCCTGCAGGCCGAGAGCAAGTGCGCCTTCCTGCGGACGCCGCTCAACATCATCGACATCCTGGCCATCCTGCCCTTCTACGTGTCGCTGCTGCTGGGCCTGGCAGCGGGGCCCCCGGGCAGCAAGCTGCTGGAGCGCGCGGGGCTGGTGCTGCGGCTGCTGCGGGCGCTGCGCGTGCTCTACGTGATGCGCCTGGCGCGCCACTCGCTGGGGCTGCGCTCGCTCGGCCTCACCGTGCGCCGCTGCGCGCGCGAGTTCGGGCTGCTGCTGCTCTTCCTCTGCGTGGCCATGGCGCTCTTCGCGCCGCTCGTGCACCTGGCCGAGCGCGAGCTGGGCGCGCGCCGCGACTTCTCCAGCGTGCCCGCCAGCTACTGGTGGGCCGTCATCTCCATGACCACCGTGGGCTACGGCGACATGGTGCCGCGCAGCCTGCCCGGCCAGGTGGTGGCGCTGAGCAGCATCCTCAGCGGCATCCTGCTCATGGCCTTCCCGGTCACCTCCATCTTCCACACCTTCTCACGCTCCTACTCGGAGCTCAAGGAGCAGCAGCAGCGCGCGGCCAGCCCGGAGCCGGCCCTGCGCGAGGACAGCACGCGAGAGGACAGCACGCGCTCCGCCAGCACTGCGGAGGACGGCGGCTCGCTGGGCCCGGAGGGCGCGGGCTCCGCGGGGGACACACGGGAAGGGGCTGGGGCCGCGGGAGCGCAGCCGGACCCTGGAGCCTCCGCCTTGGGCCCGCTCCCCAAGGCCGCCCTGTGCTTTGCGTAATGCCTGAAGGACCCACCGGCCTCGGTCTTCTTCCTATTTTCCTTCTGGTTTTAAATTTTCTATGGCTAACTAAAAATAAATTCAGAGTCACAGAAATTCCAAGCCTGGAGCAAATGCCATGCCTCACTGGCCCCGAATTCTGCCTGAGCTCCTGCCCTTGTGGCATTGGGGTTTAGTGGATAGACTGCTACTCTGCGCACTCTGAGGCCCTGGGTTTGATCTCCAGCACCGCAAAATCCGGAGAAGATCTTGCAGCCCACCCCTGAAACAATCAGCCATCGAAAACCCTATGAATGGCAGAGAAGCACTGACATAGTGCTGGGCATGGCACAGTGTGTTGTTGTTGTTAGGTGCCGTGGAGTCTGTATCCGAATCAGAGACCCTAGGTACAACAGGCGAAACACTATTGCCAGTGCTTCTCTGCTATTCATAGGGTTTTCAATGGTGGATAGATTTTTTGGAGTGGGTTGCCGGGGTCCGTCTCCCAAGCCTACAGCACCTGGTGTTCCTCGGCAGTCTCCCATCCAAGGGCTAACCAGGCCAGACCCTGCTTAGCTTCCTGGTTCTGACAGGATCGGATGCCACAGGGCTACAGCTGCAGGCATAACACAGTGTAGGGGAGCATTTCTTCCACTGTACATAGGGATACTATGAGTCAGACCAACTTTATGGCACCTAACTGCCACCCTGCCCTTGAAGGGAATCCCAGCCCTGACCTCTGGCCTCCATTTCCTGACACCAGCTCAGCTTACCAGGGTCCCTTGATGGTGGGTTTCCTGGATCAGGTGGCAGAGCTCCAGGTTGGTCTGCAGCATCTCGGCCTTTCCCATCCTCCCTGCCGTCCTGGGGTTCATAACCTCCTCTCCAGGGGACCCCTGCGTCTCCTCTGCTGGAACATTTCTCTGAGCCTGACAGGGGATGGGGGAGGACCCACCCCCAAGGCCTGGCTGTGGGCAGTCGTCGTCAGGGAGAAGCTGGAGGGAGACTTCTCAGTGCAGCTACAGCAGGGACAGGGGGGACCAGAGGCCCAGGACCTGACAAAGGCGCCACTCTGGGGAATCTCCCAGACCACGCTGTGTCCTACCTTCTCCTTTTAACAAGGTCTGCCACCTCACCTGGGATGCCACCCCCCGAGCTGGAGGACCCAGTCTGCAGAGACCTCCCCCCTCCTGCCCACCCCAGAGCAGCCACCAGCAGGCTCCTGGTGTGGAGAGAAGCTTGCAGATCTTCCCTCAGATGTTGCTGCCGCCCAGTAAAAAGTGCCAGCCCCTCCAGTTCTGGACTTACATCATCTGTGATCTGTGGGGTGTCCCCCACCCCCAGCATGGAGCTCCTGGGGCCTGAGAGGTCTCCTGTGATCACGAGGGGCGGCACATGCACAGTGGGAACAAGCGGGTCGGCGTCCCTGCTGGCTGTGAGGAGCAAGGGTGTCCTGACCTGCTCTGTGTACCCTGACGGGCTGCACAGCAAGATGTGAGCAGCTTCATCTGTACTTATAGTCACTGCTCCCCACTGCTCACACGAGTGCCTGAGCACCACCTCCAGTCTGTGCAAATTTGTCTTCCACCAAACAGGTCCCTGGTGCCAAAGAGGTTGGGGACCACTGGTGCAAAGCACCTGTCCCAGCCACGGGCCAGGTTCCCAGCTCCACTCTGTGGGATGGAACTTTGCAGTCAGGACACTTTGTATTTTTTCATTTTAATGAGTGTGGCAGTAGAGCTCTCCCTGCTCCCTGGGGAAGCGGAGGTGATTGCAGGGTGCCAGGAACAAGAACCAAATCCAAGGACAGAATGGGCTGGGGTTTCTACAGTACGCCTGGATTCTGGGGGCTCCACCACTGTGTCTCCTGGTCAAGGACCAGGGACAAGGGCCCTGGGATGCAGGGCAACAGACAACATGGTCTCGCCAATGCCCAGGCAGCACCTCTCTAGGCCAGAGGAGACAGAGCCAACACAGCACAGGAGAGCCCCTCCCGCTGGTCTACTTTTCAGGGCACCCCACCTTCTCCAAGATCCTTGCGTAAGCTCCTTGGGGCAAAGGGGCTGCCCTCATTTCAGATGGGGAAACAGCTGCCAGATGGGACTGGCCAGGTAAGGCAGCCTGGCCCAAAGTGTCCACCTGGCCAGGCTGGACGGAGGAAACCGGGGTGGGGTTTGCTGAGCCCCTGGGTCTGTAAGGGACACAGGTATGGTGGAAGGGCAGGGGAAGTGCAGGCAACAGGAAGGGCCACCTGAGAGCCAGCGCTTCCTCCCAAGCACGGCTGAAGCCACAAGGCGCCTGAGGTCACGCAGGGACAGGTGGGGCCCCTCGCACACTCAAAGTGGGCCTGGGATGCACGCTGCACATGGCAACAGGCTTCGCTCGCTGGGACTGATGACAGAGCCCTGTCCAAGGACAGCTGAGTGGCCTCGTGTGCTGGCAGCGTCTCCTCCTCTGCTGCTCATCTTCTGTGGACGAGGCAGCTCCTGGGCAGGGGCACTGCCCTTCACAACCAAGGCCTCAAAGGGAAACCCCATTTGCTGTCCCTTGGAGGGACCAGGGGAACCTGCAGTCTCTCTGGCCAGGGACCAGGAACTGGGGGCTGGGACTCCAGAGGCCACCCTGGGTCACCAGATGCAGGAGGTCTTGGCCAGCTCTGCAGAGAGCAGCGGAGTGGGGACACAGTCCCCACTGAGCCGGCCACCTGCCCTCCCTCAGGGACACAGGGCAGGGGTTCCCATCCAGTTTCAGGGGAGATGAACCTCCCAAGTCCCAGAAGCCCCCTCCCCTGCTGGGGGACACTGGCAAGACACGTGGCTGAGCTGTTTCCTCCTGCACCTGCTGCCTGAGGTGACCGAAGCCATCCAGGACAGCGGTGGTGGCACCTCTAGGACGTGCAGCTGACTTCATGCCCCAAGAGCTGGGCTGAGTTCTTCTCCTCCCCTCACATGCTGCCGAGGCTGGCGGGATCAGAGGACCCCCTTGGCCAGGTGGCAGCAGGGGTTACAACCAAGTGACACCCAGCCAGGCCATCTCAAGAGAAGCCAAAGTGCCAGTGAGTCTGGGCAGAGCCTCGCTTTTCTGTGCCTCAGTTTCTCACCGTTGAAGCAGCTGATGCAGGGTGACCCCCGACATCTGGCTCCACATCCTGGAAATGTGTGACCCAGGCCCTGCTGTTGGTCTGTGGCTCACCTGGACCCTCTTGTCAGCTGAGGATGGCAATTCGTGCCCAGATGTCCCAGAAACCTGGTGCCTCAACCACCAGGCTCCCTCATCCCAGACACGTGCCAGGTCCCCAGTGCGTAGATAGGCCCCTCAACCCAACGATACCCTGATCTGCCTCCTGTACCACCCCACAGCTCCCCCAACATCCACCTTGCCCCACCCTGTTGGGATTTTTAAAATGCACACCATAACTAGAGTCCCTCATACTAGCCTGAGGGACTGACCTCTAGGTGACCCCAGGGCCACATCCCACTCACTCACTCCTACCCCTCCCATCGAGAGAGCAAAGATGGCCCCTGACCAGCCTGACCAGCCTGAACCACCTTAACTTTGATTGGCTACCCCTAGCATCTCAGTTAAATAACTGCCCCTACCTGGCAGGTATGAGAGTTTACCTGCTGTACCTGTCAGGAATGTGCCCTGATTGGCTAACCCTAGTACATGCTCCCCCTCCAGGACCCTATATAAGCAGGGCTCCTGGACCCCCCTTCACCCCACCACCACCATTCTCCGTCCTTTAATGGCTATCCAGATCCCATCACCTTGATCCAGCACTCCCCAATCCAGCGGAAGATCTCCAAGCAAGCCTATGCGTCAAGACCAGGGGCCCCGAAGCACTGAAGGCTACAAGCAAGCCATGAAGAACCTCCCAATTCCTCCCATCCTTGGGAAGGACAGAGGCAGAGAAGGCGAGCTGTGAGAGTCAAGACCACCGGACCTCCAGCCCAGCGGAACACCAACTGCTTGTAGCTGTGCCTTTAAGGCTGAGCTGTTCCACCAGTGAGCCTGTAGACTCTATGCTGTAGGCTTAGACCTAGCACTTGAGCACTTGACGGGCTGCTTGCTGGTTGCACCCCACTTGGGGACTAACCCAATAAACTTCCCTCTCCTGTTTCCCACGGAAGGTCTCGCGAGGTCCTTCTTTGGCACCTCCAGCCACTACACCAACCCGTCCAGTGGGTCCCTGATACCCACTTGGTGTCAGGGCAAGGCTCTGACCTCTGCCGGGCCTGAGCCAAACCCCAACACCACCCGTACCTCCCAACTTCACCACTTATGCCCCCTAATCTGCAGCACAGCCCTTCTCAAGCCTCCCCACCCCGCCTGCCCTGACTTCCCCACAAGTGGACCTATTTAATGACTCGGCACCACAAGGGGACATCCATTCAGCAGCCACCAAGCCTGAAATTGGTGGCATTTTAATCTGGAGGCAATCACTGCAACAGACATCTCCTTTCGTGTTTGAAAAATAACATCTTCAAAGCATCTTAGAGGCCAAAGAGCTAAGCAAGAGTCTCTGAGGGAAGCTCAGGGTGTGGGACAGTGCCGACCGACCTGCCAGTGACTGTCACGGAGCCTCTAGGCTGACCGCAGACGTGGCATCGTGTGCACAGAAGCAGCCCCTCTACCCAGCAGAAGGGAAGATGCTGCCTGTGGGAGCTGCTCAGAAGCATCTAGAATGTTCTGGGCCCAGGAGCCAGCCGGGGCAGCACAGGCTGATCTGATGGGATTCAGGACAGAACACGGTGACAGACATCATGGAGGCCACAGCTCCCCCCTCCGCCAGGCACAGTGACTCGGCCGTGGCGTGGGGCAGAGCAGAGGGGCACAGGCTGCCCGCAGCCAGGACTGCGCCCTGTCCTGAGAGCCACAGGCTCTGCTGGGAGTCACAGGCGGCCTTTACCTCGAAGCTTGCCCAGGGAGGCCAGCTCGTGGGCTGGGCAGAGGTTGCTGACCCCTGGGACCTCCACTGGTGAGCAGGAGCCCGTTTCTGGGTCAGGCCAGCGTTTTCTGAGAGGCCAGGAGGGGACACACCTGCCTTTTCCACCCCCTGGGACACCTGAGAGCCAGCCCTGTGGGCACAATCAGCTCTTGCCGTCCTCGCGGGCGCTGAGAGCAGTCGTGGGCCCCATCTGCCCCGAGCACCCCGGGTGGAGGCTGCTGGAGACCCAGCACCCGGACTCCGTCTCTGCCACACCCGGTAGGTCCCGCAGGTTGGCCTCCGCGATGGTGGGCACACGGGCGGTGGTCGGCACCGAGGCCAGCAGCCATGCGTTCACGTCCCCGGCACCTTAGAGGGCCTTGGCGCTGGCAGGGTGTGCCGCATGGGGCACTGGCTTCTGGGGGTGGCGGGCGAAGGCGTAGGCCTGGCCCAGGATGGCCAGGTCCACCAGCACCTGCAGCAGGCCGCAGACGGAGAACTGCAGCGGCGCCCCGCTGAGCAGGAAGTACGCCGTCTTGAAGGTGTCGCCGCTGGTCCACATGAGCACCATCTTCAGGCTGTGGAGACACAAGAGGGTGGGCAGCAGGGACCCAGGAGGACAGGGATGCAAGGGCAGCAGCAGCCCAGAAGGGAGGGTGGCCCACCAGGAAGATGAAGCTGCAGCAGATGGCACACCCTGACCCACACCTACCCACCCACCCGAGGCCAGCCGCGGGCTGAGTGTCCATCCGTCAGCTCGGCCCAGGAGGCCCAGCCCCTGGACCCACCACTGGGCCTGAGGCCCAAGGATAAGGCTGAGGCAGTGCACACAGGGTGACACAGCTGCCCCAGGGCCGCCTCCCAAGTCAGAGGGAGGTTTCCACGAGCAGGAACCAGTACAAACGCTCCCCTCAGGCCTCTCCAACCACCGCCACCTGCCGTCCCACAAGCCCCTCATCCACACACAGCAGTAACGCCCCAGCCTGCCAGGCAACAAACACTAGCCAGGCTGCATTCTCCTGCGTAAACAGGTCTGAGGAAGACCCACCTCCGTGGCAGCGTGAACCTGTCAGCTAAGGAGGCCAGGCTACAGGGCCCTGGGACAGGGGGCGGTCTGCAGCCGGGAAGGGATGGCGGACGACCATCAGAGCTGCAAGGTCCCTGGCACACCCTGCAGAGAAGCCACCCTGCACACCGGACACAGCCCTCCCTGGCCACCACTGTCCTGCGGTCTCTGGCTCACCCCTACCTTCCCGGCACATGGCTCAGAGACAAAACCTCAAAGTGGCTGTGTCTCTGGACCAATCCCAGTGTCGCAGGCCCAGCGCCCAGGAGGAGCAGGGAAGTGACCCAGCTTCCCACTGTTCTCCAGCGGCAAAACTGGAGTTACAGGATGAGGTCACAGCCCCGGGGCCCCAGACAGAGGGATCGGAGTGTCCTCTGAGGAAACGCCCCTCTAATGACCTGGACAGCTCAGCAGACCCTGCACCTGCGGTGTGGACAGTCGCCGGGCTTCCTGGAGGCCCCTCCGCCAGGGTGGGTGTTCTGGACGCCAACACACAGAGCACCACACACCACGGCTGCCTGCCGTACTCAGTGCAACGCCAACAGGCTTCTTCTAGCTCTTTTTCATTCAAATTTCAGGGGAATCTTTCTGTGGCCACTTGTAAACCAAGCCGCGACTTACGGCATCTAACTTTAACAGCCTCTTATTCCACAACCTTCCTGGAAAAGCAGATACAAAAAGAGCCCACGTGACCCACAGACATTCCAAATGAAGGACCACCGGGTGGTGTAGAGCCCTGGGCACGTGGGGCTGTCTATGCCGGGCATTTCCCACAGGGCTCAGCCTGTCTGGGGCTGGGGTCAGCCAGAGCCAGTCCCTGGGGTGCAACCTCATCTGGTGTCAGGAGCCCTGGATTCGGCCACTCAGAGACATCACTCCCCACAAAGCCACCACAGCAAATCAACTGGAAACCACTTTCAAAGTATCTTCAATGAAGCAGTCCAACCAAGCACCCCAAACCTAGAAAGAAGGCTTCCAGTTCCCATCTTACAATCAGGTAAAGCCCAACTGTTCAGATCAGAACACCCCAGGGTGCTAGCTAGACGAGGTGTGTATGTTGGGGGTCTGGGGCCTTGCTGGGTCACCCGCACAATGCCCTCACAGGCGGATGCCTGGGCCACAGCCCCCCACAGGGGAGAAGCAGAGCCTGGGGGCACTAAGGTCAACCCCACTGCCCAGGAAGCAGGTGGGGCTGCATCCAATTCCCACAGGGCAGGGACCAGGCCTCCAAGGGCCCCTGGGGATGGATGCACCTGCCCAGGCCCCACGGGGCCCCAGGACGGCCACGCCTACACAGCCAAGAGGCACGGAAGGCAGGCGCTGGGCTCTCAGGTTCCAGCCCTGGTCAGTGGGCTGAGCTGTAAACAGGACAAGCTGTGCCTGTTGAGAGATGAGCCAGGCGTGGCTCAGGCTGGGTGAATGTGAAGTGTGGAGCACACAGGCCCGTGGAAGGGCACCCTGCCCTCACCGCCGCCCGTGCACGTCAAGCATCTGCCAGAGCGGCCTCCAAAGCCACAAGTGCCTCCACCCCCACCAAGGCAGAGAGTGCGAGTGACCTGCCCGCCTCAGAGTGAGTGGGCCTGGGGCCTGTAGGCTTAACTCCACAGCCTGGGGGGATGCAGTCCAGGCCTAGGACAGGCAGCTGCCACACCACACCACCCCCGCCTAGCCAGCTGCCAGTGACCCGCATCCGCATCAAGGCACCCCAAATGCACAAGCCTGCTCTGCGCCCAGCTGATGAAGAGTCACTGTGGCTGCCGTCAGGCACCTGGACTCCTCGCCTCACCGGTGGCTCACCACGACCGACCTGGTCCCGGGACAGGAACCTGACCATGCTGAGGCCCTGACACCAGGGCGCAGTCCAGGGATAGGGGGAAGAGGGAGGCAGGCCAGGCTCTGGGGCCAAGCAACCTCCACACTGTGAGCCACAGTGGGCCCCACGTACAGGACAGGCACAGGTGCCGGCTGAGGCCCAGGGGACCCAAGTCCTCGTGCTGCCCAGGTTCTTAATGCACCACGTTGCCTGAGGCAGCGGGTTCCCATTCTTCCCACATCGGACTTTCCACAATCCTTCACCCATCTGCATGAACCAAGAACACGCTGGGCCAGGCAGGGTGGCCACCCTGGGATCCCAGGTCTCAGGAGGCTGAGGCAAGGGGACTGCAAGCTTCTGGTCAGCCTGAGCTACACAGCAACTCATCATAAACATAAAAAATAACTAATTAATTAGAAGAGTGCGAGCCCCACAAATTCTGCTACCCAGTGGCTTCATGATGCCTCGGAGCCTGGCTTTGGCCTGCTGCTCGTGAATGTCGCTCCGAGGAAGCCCATCACTCATGGACTGAGGAAACAGCTGGCCAAGGTGCTAACCAGGAGACACCCACCGTGTAGGAAGCCTGGCCTCGAGACAGGCTGGGTGGGGAGGGGCTGTCCATTCCCGGGCCCAAGTGTCCTGCCTTCAGCCTGGCTTGGGTGGCCGAGGAGCAGCTGTGGCTTCATCCTCATGACCCCCCACTGCCAGATGCGCCCCTTCAAGGGGCCTCTTGGCCTGATCCTGCACCCTACTATTTTAACCCGGGCTCCTATTACTTCATTCTTGATTTAGCATTTCTCCTCTGACAGGCTACCAGATCGCTCTTCCTAAAATACCACTCACTTCACTGCCCCAGCAGCCTTTGGAAATGCCTCTCCCAACTCCAGCACCTGCTTGGCCAGCCTGCCTGCCCCCGGCCCAGGACAAGGGACAAGCTCTCCCTACAGGGACACCTCCCCCAACACATGTCCCCTCGGTGGCAATCTGTGACCCAGTTAAGGCAACAATCTCTTAGGTGAGACATCAAAAGCACGAGGGATAAAAGGAAAAAACAGATTCACTGGACATCATCAGAGTTGAAGCTTTTGTGCAGCAAAGCATACCGCTGAGAAAGTGGCAAGATAAGCCAGCGGATGGGAGAAAACACTGGTAACTCCTACCATCTGATATGGTCTGTCCAGAATGAATTTGTAAAGCTCTTCTGATTCAGTAGTAAACCACCACAAATAACTAATTTAAAAGTGAGCAGAGTACCTGAGCGGACGCATCTCCAGGGAAGAACAACAAGGGCCAACAGGCACATGGGGAGATGCTCAGTGCCATCCACCATCAGGGAAAAGCCAGCCACACCGCAGTGAGACTGCACTTCCTCCCACGAGGTTGCCTGGAACCAAGGGGCTCACAAGAAGTACAGAGGGGACATGGGAGTCAGGACCCCACACGCTGGGTGGGAGTGTGGAATGGTGCAGCCACCCTGGGAAATAGGCCGGCGGCTCCTCAGGGGATGGCACCCTATGGCCCTACAGGAATCAGTCATCCCTCGCCTGGGCATCTGTCTTCACCCATGAACGTCAGGGCAGCATTATTCGTGATAGCCTAACAGTTACTGAGCAACGCAAATGTTCACCAACACAAGAACAAAGACAACCTGCTGTCCTCACATGATAGAGCCCTATTCAGCCACAGAAAGGAACGCGCCCACGACACGGACAATCCTTGAAAGCGTTATGCCCAGCTGGACGTGGCGGCCACACCTATCATCTGAGCACTCAGGAGACAAGGCAGGAGGGTCACAGGTTCGAGGACAGAGGCAGCTTGCGTAACTTAGTGAGACCCTGTCTCAAAACAGAAAATGAAAAATGGGCTAGGGGTGCAGCCCAGCGGGGAGCACCTGCCCAGCATGCTTGAGACCTTGGGTTCAACAGCCAGTACTGCAAAAAGAAAGTTTTAAATTATGGCACACGAGAAGCCAGACATTGACAGCCACACACCGATTCTTCCACTTGCGTGAAACGTCCGGAACGGCCAAATGAGGAGCTGGAGGGGGATGAGTGGATGAAGGGGGAGCTAGGCAGACAGGGCCGACAGGAGCTCTCCCAACGAGCGCAGGTTCCTAAACTTTTCTGGTGATGAGAATGCTCTAAAATTAGACCTGGTGACAGGTGTACAGGCCTGCGTGCAGCCCGAAGCACATCAGATGGTGCACTTCAAGTGGGCGGGCTATGGCACGGGAATTTTATCTCAGGAAAGTTACTTTTTAAAAAACATCCTAGGGCTTTCAGTGAACTCATGCCAGCCCTTTTGTTACAGTGGGCAGGCAGCTGGCCTTTAAAATTCGTGGACAGCACACCGAGCACCTGCCACGTACACATCTACCACAGCACTGCGTGAACAGCAGAGCAGCAAGGCCGCGGCCCAGAGGAGACAGGCTTCCCTCCCAACAGGCTCAGAACCCAACGGCTTGCTTTGGGGATCAGGCTGAGGCCGTGGGATAAGATGACATGCAGGGCCCAGCTGCTGGGTCAGCCTGTGAGCTCACAGAAGCCAAAACTGGACTCCACAGCGTGGTCGGGTCGCCCGAGAGGACAAACATGGGGTTCGAAGGCCTGAGCCTCTGCCTCCTCCCCAACCCCTGGCAGGCTGCGGGCTGCGCCTGCCAGCCCTCTCTTCCCTCACTGTCCTCACTCAGCCTCCATGTCACTCACAGCCAGGGCCCTGCCACGGGGCATCTGCCCTTCCCCGGTGCTGCCACCGTTCCGCCTCCATGTTCCGCACTTCTGATGCCTCCGCAGCACGCTCCTCCCATTCCTCAGGAACAATGTGTTCCACTGCTAAAGGTGCTGAATGCTCAGTTTCCTCTTATCTTTTACATCCACCCCCGCTCTGCAGTAATTACTTGTTAGGGAACAGTCTTCAAATCTGGTAAAACCTGGAGGAAGAAGAATGCAAATACCCCATAGAATTTGCTTTTCAGGGTGTGGGTCATTAATTAGTAAAGTTATTTCAAAAGCTTTGTCCTTTCTTATCACTGGTTCTAAAGCCACAACCACTTAATACTTTTTAAAAAGGAAACCATTATTCAAAAATATCTCTGGCAGAGCCGGGTGCGGTGGCGCACGCCTGTGATCCCAGCAGCTTGGGAGGTGGAGGCAGGAGGATCACAAGTTCCAGACCAGAAGCAGTCTGCATAAACTGAGCGAGACCCTGTCTCAAAAAAGTAAAAAAATGGGCCAGGGGTGCAGCTCAGTGGTCCAGCACTTGCAAAGCATGCAGGCGCAAAGCTCTGGGTTCAACCCCCAGTACCGCAAAAAAAAAAAAAAATCTCTGGCAAAGGTTCCAAAGTAGAAAAAGCGTGTGCATGCATGTGGGGGCACGTGTGTGCACCTGTGTAGGCAGGAATGCATGCCCACCTGTACATGTGTGGGGGTGAGAGGTGTACATACGGACACATGTGCCCCTGTGCATGTGGGTGTGGAGGGCGTCCACCTGTACATGTGCGGGTGCCTGTGTGCACGTGTGGGCATGTGCTCATAGCCACCTACACACGTGCACGCCTGTCTGTACACGTGTGTACCCATGAGGTTGGACTTCCCAGGAATTACACTACAAGACTACGTGAGTTAGTTAACTCACATAGGCATGCACAAGTCTCCTCCTGTTCCTGGACATGTTATGACCTCTGCTGAGGGTGCACTCGGAGCCGGGGTCCCACTGTGGGCTCCAGGACACAGACCTCTCCCTGGCCCAAGGCAGTGGTGAGTGCGTCCTCAGAGAAAAGAGGCAAAGTTTCCATCCTCACAGATAAGAGGCAAAGCTTCCACACGGCCGCGCTGTCACCACGGGCCGCCCGACTCTGGTTCCCACACCCGTAACCACCTGCGCGTGTGTACACGCGTCTTCAACACAGCCGTGCACACCCGATGCTGGGCGACCTACGCTCCATCAAACTCATCTTTGGAGGCCACCCTCCACAGTGGCCTCAAGAGCCACAGATCCCACTGATGGGGGGACAGCAAAGCTACACCTAGAGAAGTCGGGGCCCAGGGGATCTGAGACACCCCCAGTGAGCCCCCCCGCCATAGGCACTCCCACAGGTGTCCAGGAGGTACCTGTACAGGACCTGCCCAAGCCTGTCCCGAGGCCATGCAGGACCCAGGACGAAGCCTGGGGGCAGCCATGAGGGCCCATGGGATGGGGGCACGGGTCCCACCCAGCAACAGCACCAGCCCCTCAGCCACAGGACTCAGGGAGCACCCAGGGCTCTGCCCCGAGGGAGCCTCCCAGGTAGGCAGCCCCAGCTCTCTGCCCACCACCACTCCCTAGCTTCTTCCCTGACACCTCGGCCCTCAGGTGGGTGTGGGCGTTCAGCTGGGTTCAGAACACATCTCAGGTGCACGAGGGAAGCCACAGGCTCCAGGAGGCCCCTGGGCAATGCCAAGACCCTGCCTGCGTCTGAGCAGCAGCAGCAGCAGCAGCAGCAGCAGCGGTGCTGAGTCCTCCTCAGCAGGGGAGGAACCGTGGCCCCAGTCCTGCCCGCTGGCTTGGGCCCTAACATGGCGGCACGCGTGTCTTCCTCCAACATTCATGCTGAGGCTGGATCCCCAGGCAACGGCCCTAAGAGCAAGGCCCCTTCCATGGCAGTTCTGGAGCGGTGACCTACACAGGACAGACAGACCTCAAGGCCTGAGCCGCTATCTCCAGAAAGGCCTGTTGCAGGCAGCCAGGCAGCTCTCCAGAACTCGCGCTCTGGGAGGCGTCCCACGTCCTCCACCCTGCGGGGGCAGCCCTTGTGCCAATGCCATGGCCCACAGGAAACACCTGCTGTTCTCCAGGAGTCAGAAGCCGGCCACAGGAGCGGACAGGAGTGTCCTTCACTGGGCAGAGCCCACGTCCCACCCCACGTGTCCCTAGTCCTGCACTGAGCGATGGAGCTCACTCGATGAGACCCTCACTGGCAGAGGACAAACGTGTGACCCCCGAGGGGCCCACCACCCTCACCACCTGGCTGCAGTAACCCTGGCGCAATACTAGGCCCAGTGCTGCCAGGTCTCCTACAGAATCTCCCATCGTGGGGCAGCTGGGGGACGGACACACAGGCAGCGCCCTCCTGTGTGCTGGGCTGTGACCCAACTCCACAGCTACGTTCCTGAGACCTCCTCGTGCACGCTCGGACTGAAGGTGCACCCGCAAGCCCGCCACCCCAAACCTGAGCCTAAGGGTCCTCGTGACCCCACCACCACCAGGAGGAACTGCCCAGGCCCAGCTCAGGCCCCCACCCGCCCTCACCTGCAAAAGTGCTAATCTACCACAGTCACCCCACCTCCTTCCCTACACATGCCAGAGCCCAGACAGGCACTTATGTCCTTCACCCCTGTCCACCCCGCACCACACCAGAGCCCGCACCCCACACCTGCAGCCGCGCCTCACACCTGCACCTGCACCCCCCTCACACTTGCAGTTCCTGAGCTCTGCAGGGGAAGCTGGGCTCCCTCACCTGGCAGGAACTCGCAAGCGCCAGGAAGGCTGGCTCACTCCCCTCTCACCAGACTCCGCTCTCTACCAATAAAGCGGACTGGGGGTGTGAATCCAGGGATGGATCCGGGTCTCCTGAGAAGTGGGAGGACCTCTGTGAGAAGTTATGGGGGGTCTCAGTGGGAATTTAGGTGCTGAGTTGAACATCCTGGGGGGCTCCTCCTGCTCCCCAACAGTTCACTTGTTCCTAGTAAACATTCTCCCACAGGGTTTCTTAGGCACCTGTGGAAATCCTCCCGTGCTGGCTAGACATCCCAGATGCCACTGTCCTGTGGAAGCTGGTGGTGGGGCGCTGGCTGAGCTGGGTCAGGGTGGTCTCAAGCCCAGGTCCACCACCTCCACTGGCCTCAGTAGCTTAGGAGGCCGCGGCAGGCCCCACCAGATGAGGTGGCCTCCTCCAACTGGCCGCCTGCACCTTGCTCCTCAATCCCCAGGCCCAAGGGAGCTCTGCATCCTCTGACCCCCCACCCCCAGCCCTGTGCACACGCCCACTCCGGTCAGGAGTCGAAGGCCCAAGGGCTCAGGAGTCTTACTCCACCGCATTTACTCCACAGTGCCGTGGTGCCTACCTCATGCCCTCCGTGGAGCGGTGGCGGTGGTTGCGGTACAGCTGCGGCACACCCAGCATGGCCTCGGTCAGCACTGCCAGGAAGCCCAGTGTCTCCACGTACAGGGCCGAGTCGATGGACAGGTAGGTGACGTAGGCCGCCACGCCCGTGAAGGCCAGGACACACTGCACGTAGTCCGCAAAGCTGCTCCAGTGCCAGAAGTGCTGAGGATCAAAGTCTAGGGAGAGACGAGAGAGCTGCCTGAGCGGGTGAGCGGCCAGGGTCCCGGGAGGAAGACGCAGATGGCGCCCAGGCTGGTCTCGTCAGGGTGCGCAGCCAGGGGAGCCAAGTGACCCATCGGGGTCGGTGTGGGGAGATGGGAGTCAGGGTCACTGAGAGACAGGAAGTCAAGGTCAATGTGGGAAGACCAGGAAAAGCCGACGTCAGTGGAGGGAGAGACAGGAACCCAGTGGCAGCCTGAGGTTAGCGTAGGGAAACAGGAAGTGTGAGGCCAGGGAAGGTCAAGGCCAAGGTGAAAGGCTCAGGGCAAGACGTGAGGCCAGGGATAGCACAGGAGGCGTGAGTTTTGTGTCTCCATCGGTGTGATTCTGAGGCACATAGGGTGGGTTGACACACAGGAGACTGAAATCCTTCAGCTTCATCTTAAGAGTCCAGGGAGGCCAGGCGGTGCTACGCCCACGCCACACCTCTGGCCTCCTGTGCTGGAGCCACAGCTCTGCCTTCCAAAGCTTCGGGTGGGCAGTGAGTCCCCTGTGTACAGTGTGCGACAGAATCCAGCGCCCAGGACTATCCTGAGGTAGCGTGCTGATCCCGCACGTCTCGCTGCATGCGGAGCCCACGAGGCCCCTGTCAACACATGCACTACCACTGCGCATTTAGCTGCCAGCACGGTAACAGCAGCTCAAGGACAGATTCTGTGGAAGCCACATTCATAAGCACTCACGTGATTTAGCAAGTCTGGCAGATGCAAACATGAGGCCCAAGTGACAGGTAGCTGCAGGGGTTCATCAGATGAGGGGGTAAACCTGTCCTCGTGCCTGTAAGGGGCCATGGCTCGCCAGTGCCTGACCTGGTCCTGTGTGCAGAGCAGCAGTATCCGGCATGTGCAAGCGGGTGGGGCAGAGAGATCCCAGGGGAACCGGCTCTTCCTGGTTTTATGGGGTTTTCTGTTTGTTTGCAGTGCTGGGGATTGGATCCAGGCCCTCATGCGTGCTAGGCAAGTGCTTTACCACTGAACTGCACCCTACTGCAATAAGGAGAACATCAAGGCCCCTGTCTGTGAGTGAGACCTAGATTTTTCTCAAGGTCTCAGCTACAGCTTTAGGGGTTTTCGCAGAGGTTCAGTCTGTCCTCAAACCAGCTCCTCTGCATCCAGACTGCATGGAAATCCCCAGGGTAGCACTGTGCCCCTGCCTGGGGAAATCACACATTCCAGTCTGCCCCAAAGGTGGAGAAGGAGGCTCTAACTTCCCCCCAACTACTCAGTGATTCTGCCCAGGAGTATGTGACGAAGCTCTGCTTTAGTTCTACCTTTGAGTGCCATTATAGAAAGGAAGGAAGGAAAGCAGGGAGGGAGGAAGGACAGGAGGGAGGGTCGGTCAAGCTTGAAAGAATCAAAGCAAGAACACGCACTCACTGCTACCACACCACGCAGGACTCTGTACGCGGCACACACCATGTAACCTGGAGGTCTGCAGCCCACACGCATCTTCCAGGAGCAGAGACATGGAGCTGTCTATCCAGAGCCACCGTTCTCATCACAGCCTCACCCCCGGGACTCCACGGTGAAGACCTGCCGTCCTGTGGATGGTGTTGCCCCCTGCCCCCGTACAACCTCCAGCCTCGGTAGCAGGCAGACAGCCAGGCACGTTACCCTTTAGATGATGAAAATCTGAAATGGTGTAAGCCCACCACAGGGCTCAGGCCCCGCAAGGGGTTGTGGGATCGTCACCCATGTGCTGCCTGCAGCCAAGGCCTTGAGCCCTTGCAGCTGCGACCCTGTGCTTGGGTTATCCTTTGCACAGTCTCCTGCATGCCACCCCTGGCCTGGACGGGTTCCCAGCCTGTTCCAAGGAGCAGGGGTGGCTGGAGCAGGCGTGATAAAGCAGGCTCCAGATAAACAGCGTGAGGCGCTCAGGAAGAGCGGAGCAGCACTGCACTGCGGGCTCCATCTTGCCTCTCCCTCTTCCCAGCCCTTAGGGAGGGCAGAGGGCTGACCTTCAGAGGCTAAGCAGGCTCCGAGCTCCAACAAAGAGCGAGCTTCTGCCTCCGGGGGCAGCAGACGGAAGCCAGCAGGCCAATGTGCACCTCTGCCCTCCGGAGCAGGGACCAGAGACCTGGGGCAGCCCCTCCTCCTGGCAGGAGGCTAGGCACGCGAGGGTGGCTCCTGGGCAGTCAGTTACTGAGAAGCCAAGAGCAAGCTCGGAAGAGCTGGCAAGAGGAAGACCCTGTATCCCAGATTCGCCTGGAGATGGAAAGGGCTGAGAAAAGCCCAGCAGGAGTGATGCATTTCAATAATACAAAGCCACAGAAATGGGCTTAGGACTTAGAGGCTGAGGAGACAAACATTCCTTCCGGATCCATGTGATCTGCATCAACCCAAAGACAAAAGACCCAACTAGAAAACTGGGCATAGGATCTGAACGGACAGTTCCAAAGAACACAGATGGCCAGGACACACGTGGCACGATGCTCAGCATCCTTACCCACCAAGGTGACAAGTCCTTTTTGTCCACATGAACAGAGAATGAGCTCAGAGCTGCCCTGTTGCTGCTACGAAGGACAGAGGCACAGATCTGGGGTCCACAAAACCATTCGGGAGCAAAAAGAAACCAAGTCCAGGCAGGACTCAGACCCTCACAGGCCAGCCCATCCCTGAGCAGTGGTGCTGGCGACCACGGAGGCCCATCCACAAGAGGACAGTGGGGCAACAGAGCGACTCTGACTTGTGCCATTTACATAGAAGCCGAGTCCTGCAGCAGCCCTTCAGCTCCCTCCTGTGGCCTGCAGGCACCAGCTCAGCAAAGTCCTGCTCCCCGAGGAGAAGCAAGATGGACGGGCACCCCCTACAGAGGTGGCAGGTCCAACGCAGCCTGCACCCAGGGCACCTGTGTGGGTGAGGGCCGGGCGCTTCACAGAGTCTAAGACAACGACGAAGAGCCTCTGAGAGAGCAGAGAGAGCCCGAGACCCGCAGGATCAGGGTGAGGAGCTCCCTGCTCACCGCACGGAAGCGAGAAGCCCACAGAAGGTGTTCTCAGAAGGCCCAGCCACCCACCTGTGTGGCAGCTCGGTCTTGAGCCAGCAGAGGCTCAAGGATCCTGCCAGGGCCCGAGCTGACCCTATGGCCCCCACCCAGTGTCTGAAGACCAGGAAGCTGGGGACCGTGGAGGGGCTACCTGGGAAAGGGTGACCTGCATTGGCACCAGCGCAAAGCGGGATCCAGCTGGAGTGAAGCTGCTGGGGAGGAGGAGCTGGATCAGGACAGGGTGTCACGATGACAAGCAGCCTTAACAAGACATGACAGCCCCAGCTCTTTTTTTTTGTATATAGGTAAATGTATATATTTATGTACTTATATTCCAAGCGTCTCCTTGCTCTTTCACCCAGGAGTTCTACCTCACTTACTCTAGTCTAAAATATCAAGATTCTGAATACAATGCTCTATAAGACATTTTGTTGTTGTTGTTAGGTGCTGTTGAGTAGGTATCCGACTCATAGAGACCCTACGTACAACAGGGGAAACACTATTGTCAGTGCTTCTCTGCTGTGCATAGGGTTTTCAATGGCAGATTGATTTTTGGGAGTGGGTTGCCAGGTCTGTCTCCCAAGCCTACAGCACCTGGTGTTCCCAGGTGGTCTCCCATCCAGGTACTAACCAGGCCCGACCCTGCTTAGCTTCTGAGATCTGACGGGCTCGGATGCCACAGGGCTAAGACAGCCCAACCTGTAGCAAGTGGGGTCTTCCATGTTCCTCTCCAGCATCTGGCTGACCTGCGCTGTCCCCACAGCAGATGTGCAGTCACCCATCTGAGGTTTGGGAGGATTCCTTATAGCTGGCCTCATGACAAGCACCCTTGTGGCACGGCCACAATGCTGGACCATGGACTCGAGATGTCGGAGGCCATCCATCCATCCAGAAACCACATCTTCCTCTGTGAACCTGGGGTGCAGAGGGGAGCTCTCGACAGAGCTACGAAGAGTTCTGACCGTGTGGTGTGACCAAGTCCACCCCGTGAGGCTCCCCACACCCTGCCCGAGAACGATCAGCGGGCCCTTGTCCAGCAGGGCCAGTCGCCAGCACTGTAAGGGAAGCACACAGGAGCATGGGAGGCCCAGCCAGACCTGGGAAGGAAGCCCCGGGGCTGTGCATCCCAGCCCCCTGAGGTGGTGGACCCAACGCAGCTCCCATTCTGGACTGTGGTGGAGGAGGCGCATCCACACTCTTCCTTTTGTATTTTTAAACCAGTCAGGAGGAGACAGTCATGAGACTTCTGCCTCCCTACCTGATGGTCAGGCTGCTGAGCGCTCAGGGGAGACCCCAGCAGAGACCCCAGGAGCAACAAAAGCTCCCTTCGGTGAGGAGGGAAAGCTGAGCAGGAACACAGCCAGCTTCCTCCTGCCGAAACCTGCCAGCCCCACACTGGCTTTCAAAGGGACAGTGCAGGGTTCCAGCCATCGGGAATCCATGACCAGGCTCCACGATTCCAAGACCCTTTCCAGACAGCTCTGACAAGAGCAGTCCTGCGGTCCCAGAGTCTGACCAGCTTGTGGCGCCAAGCGCCCAGATGAGCTTGCCTGAGCAGAGAATGCACACCTGACGGAACAGACTCGGCGCAAAGGAGGAACAGATTTCCTGGCAACAGCATCTGTGCTGATCACACGCTAAAATGACACTTTGGTGGTGAAGGGCATGAATGTTACCTTCGGCCATTTCTTTTCATGGTGTGTGTGTGTGAGAGAGAGACAGACAGAGAAAAAGAGCGGGGGGAGAAAGGGAAGGGAGAGGGAGAGAGAGATTCTCCCTGAGCTGCCCAGGCTTCCCTCAGACCCCTGGCCTCCCGTGATCTTCCTGCCTCAGCCTCCCAAGCAGCTGTCCCAGCTTTAACTTTTTTGATGAGCTGCTAGAAACTCTACTTTTCTCTGTGTGGCCCATGGGACAGTGCAGTCCTTCAGTCACTGAACGCAGGTGACCACCTGCCCAGGCCATCTGAGAGTCAGAGACAGTCACCCTCCCCTAGACCATTTGCGCCCAGGAGCCCCAGACCAGACCCAGAGTCACAAAAACCAAACAAGCCTGGTGCTTCCCAGGCCCAGAGGGCAGAGGAAGAACAGCGAGGCAGAAACCACAGCCCAGCACAGTGCTGGGTGAGGATGGGTAACGACCAACCCTGAAGGTGACGGGCCTTCCCGGAGGGTCAGCCACCACTTGTCTGAGCCCCAGCCAATGAATAACACGCCTCCTCCTGGCGACACTCAGAAAGGAACGATCTGAAACTGGTCACTGACAGAGCCAGGGTCACAGAAGCCAAGAGCAGACCACCATCCACACCTGACCAAAGAGACAAGACAACAGGTGCGTGGTGGGCCAGACAGGCCCCGGGCCCAGAGGACCAAAGAGACAAGACAACAGAGTGCGTGGTGGGCCAGACAGGCCCCTGCCCCGGAGGACAAGGTGGACCCTCATGGGCTTACTTCCTGTGTTTAAGAAATACACTTATCCTGCGCAGGGTGCCGTGGCGCTCATCTGTAATCCCAGCGGCTCAGGAGGCGGAGGCAGGAGGATCACAAGTTTGAGACCAGAGGCAGTCTGCGTAACTTAGCAAGACCCTGTCTCAAAAAGTAAAAAAATGGGCTGGGGGCGCAGCTCAGTGGTCCAGCACTTGCAGAGCATGCAGGCACGAGGCCCTGGGTTCAACCCCTAGGACCAAAAAAAAAAAAAAAAAAAAAAGAAATACACTTATCCTTAAATGGCTCAAGAAAATATTGTATTCCCACTTTAACACAGTGATTATCGCTACATTTTAAAAAATAAAAACAAACTCTCCATAAGAAAATAAACAAACAAGCTCCCTTCCCCCAGCCTTGGTTTGGACTAACACATACCTTCTGCTAGACACTCCCCTCAGCTCCTGCCCCTCGGCCTTTGATTTCTTCTTGAGCTCTGAGTCCAGGCAGAGCCTGACCCGGACCAGCCCTGACCCACCGGCCCTGACCTGCCAGCCCTGAACTCTGCTGGCAGCCAGGGCCAATGGGAAGGGCCTGAGTCCAGCTCCCAGGGTCTGTGGTTAAAGACAGCAGCCAGTGGGCGCTTCCAGAACGTCAGGGCACGAGAGTCTCCACAAACATAACTGAAGCAACGATGCATCTCCAGACCGTGTCTCAGAGCACACAGAATAGAGAGAGACATCATCCCAGGAAAATCTTCTTAATGGTGGTGGACACAGCGGATCTGTGTTATTTGGGATATGACCAGTGCCCCAGCGCCAGGGGCAGCACCTCGCTTCCACTCTACACAGGTTCCCTTCTCACCCAGCCCTACTCAGGGCAGGAGGTCTTCCCTGGCACAGACTGAGAACACTGGGTGCCCTTTGTCCCCCTTGCTCACGGGATGTGGGCTCCACCCAGAAGACCTCAGCCATGCCCAGGGCCTGCCTTCCACTGAGGGTGTTGCCGGAGGCTCCCTGCGGATGCTCTGCCCTGGGGACCACGAGGGGAATGGAGAGCTCTGGGCTCCCCTAAGGACAGGTATCTGGGGCTGAGCAAGTTCAGCTCAAAGGTGCCAACAGAACAGAAGACCTTGGTGGAGGGCAGCAAGGATGAAGCTGAGGTGGGCACAGTGGTCACGCCTGCAGTGCCAGCACTTGGGAGGCTGAGTCAGGAGGATCGCAAGTTCGAGGACAGCATGGGCTACACAGTGAGACCCTGTCTTTAAAAAAAGAAAAAGAGACTGGGTGTGGTAGCGCACATATGTAATCCTAGTGACTCAGGAGGTAGAGGCAGGAGGATCGCAAGTTCGAGACCAGGGGCACTCTGGGTAATTTAGTGAGTCCCTGTCTCAAACAAACAAACAAACAAACAAAAAAGGGCTGAGGGTGCAGCTCAGTGGTCCAGCACTTGCACGTGAGGCCCTGGGTTCAACTCCCAGTACAAAAAAAAAAAAAAAAAAAGGAAGCTGATTGCTCCATGTCCAGCTCAAGGTTTATCAGAGAGGACTAGGAAGAGAGGGAGCTAAGAAGAACCTTCCTAAAAGTGAGGTAATTTTCTAGGATTGTCCTCAATGACCAACCTGCCTACTGTGGCGTAGCATCCACCCAAGGCATCAGCAAAATCAACGAGCAATTGCTGCAGGCAGTGGAGGTCCCCAGCTGGGTATGATACCACTGAGTCAGACCATCCAGGAGCCAGAGCCACAAACACCACAGGCCTGTGGGAAGAACAGTTCAGGCTGCCCCATCCAGCAAGTCAGGACACCAGCTCAAACAAGCCACCCTCGCCAGGCGAGAGATCAGCGTCCACAGCTACCACAATATTTACCTAAAATGCCTATTGTGCAACCACAAGAAATGGAGCTGTGCAAAGAAAGAGGAGCATACACAGGGCAGAAGCCACAGCAAAGAGCAGGACACACGCTGTTTCTGAAGAGACGCTGGACTTAGCCGAAAATCTTCAGAGCAGCTAATGTAAATACGCACACAGGGCCAGCACGGCGGCAGACACTTGTCATCCCAGCAACTCAAGACACGGCGGCAGGAGGATGGTGAGTTTGAGGCCAGAGGCAGCCTGTACAACTTAGCAAGACCCTGACTCAAGATAAAAAATTTAAAAATTTAAAAATTTAAAAAAATAAAAAATAGAGGTGCAGTTCAGTGGCAGAGCACTAGCAAAGTATATGCAAGGCCCTTGGGTTCAGCCTCCCAGTGCCACAAATAAATAAATATGCACAACGAACTACAAAGGAAACTAAAGGGGCCATAAAGAATTAAAACAGGTACAAAGACACCTCATTAGGTAGAGAAAGAACATCCATAAAGGGGAGAGAAATCATGCAGAGCCAAGTAGAAATCCTGGAGCTGCAAATGACGGCTGAAATCAAAAATGTACTACCAAGGTTCAATGCCAGGTCTGAGCTAACAGAAGATCAGCAAACTTAAATATAGATGGGGAAAGACTATGCAGACTGAAGAACAAAGAAAACAGAAAAGTAAAATTAAGAAAAAGGATAAAAAAGCCTTTGAAACTAATGGGACAACATCCAAGTACCAACATACACATGATAGGGGTACCGATGGAGGAGAGAGAGAGAAAGGGGCACAAAAAGCACTCAGATGACAGAAACCTGCACATAGGAGGAGAACACTAACCTCCACATGCAAGAAGCCCAACTGGCTCCAAGTATGAAAACCACCGTGGTCCACCCCTGACACGTCAGGGTCTAAATGCTGAGTGCCAAAGAAAAAGACAAAATCCTGAAAACAGCAAGAGGAACATGATTTGTCACTTACAAAGAAACCTCAGTTAAGACAAACCACTGACTTCTGATCAGGGGCCATGGAGTCCAGAAGGCAGGGAGGTGATATTCAAAGAGCTACAAAGAAAAAGGACCATTAGCCAAGTTTTTCTTTTTAAAGAAGGCAAAATAAAGTCACCTCCAGATAAATAAGAACTGAGAGAATTTGTTGCTGTTAGGAAACACTAAAGGAAGCTCTCCTAGCTAAAAGAAAGTAACACCAAAGGTAACTTGAATGCCTAGAAAAAACAAAGTGTGTTTGTAACAGTGACTGCCTAGGTTTATATAAGAGAATACAAGTGCGCAAAGCTTCTTTTCTCTTAAGTGATTTAAAAAGCAACTGCAGAACAGAATATGTATCATATTATTTGGGGTCCTTTAACATGCAGACCAGTAATGTACTTGACAATAACAGCACAGATGAGATTGGCAGAGCAAAGCTGTCTGCAGGTGGTAACTGGGATCCCCAGAAGTAGTAAATAAAGTTCACACAGTAACACTGCACATGTACACTTATTTCCTTTTCTTCCCTCAGCCTCTTAAAAATATATAAAACTTATACAAAGTAACAATGAGAAAAATACATGCTTGGATTTGTAAGGAGCATAGACATACCCTGTACAACAGTCACATCACCAAAAAGGGAGGAGGCAATATAACCACACAGAAGTCAGGTTTTTATATCTCACCAAAATTAAATTAGTATAAATTTGAAGGAGATTCTGGTAAGTTGAAACATACATTGTAAACCTTAGAGCAACTACTAGGAAAATAACTCTCGACATTTATTTAAAAATCACTAAGGGAGTTGGGTGTGGTAAGACACATCCATAATCTTAGCCTGTGGGAGGCTGAGGCAGGAGGATCACAAGGTTAAAGCCAATCTGGGCTACACCGCAAGTTCCAGGCCAGCCTACAGTACATAGAGAGACCCTGACTCAAAAAGCCAAGGGCTAGGGAGCAGGGTGCAGCTCACTGGTTGAGTGCTCTCCTAGTATGTGCATGGCCCTGGGTTTGAGTCCTAGCACCACATACACACACACATACACACGCACACGCAAAAGCCATGTGCACACGTGTAATCTCAGTGACTCAGACGGGGAGACAGGAGAGTCGCTAGTTTGAGGCTAGAGGGGCAGCATCCACAATTTAGCAAGACCTTATGTCACAATAAATGGACTAGGACGGCAGCTCAGTGGGAGAGTACTTGCCTAGTATGTGTCAGGTCCTGGGTTCAACTTCCAGTACCAAAAATAAATAAATAAATAAAGCCCTAAGAAATTAAAACATGACACCAGAAAATAGTCATTTAATATAAAAGAAAGCAATGGTCAAAATGGAGCAATAGTCAGGGAAAGGACATGGGATATAGCCCGGCGTGGTGCACACACCTGCAAGCCCAGCAACTAGGGTGGCAGAAGCAGGAGGATCACAGGTTCAATGCCAGAAGCAGCCTGTGTAATTTAGCAAGACCCTGGTTAAAGATTTAAAAAAATATATATGTTAAGCAGAGTTGGGCCTGGTTAGGCCATGGATGGAAGACTGCCCAAGAATACTGGGTGCTGTAGGCTTGGGAGAAGGACCAGGCAGCCTACCCCCAAATCAATCAGCCATTGAAAACCCTATGAATAGTAAAGAAGTGCTGACATAGTGCCGGGCATGGCACAGTGTTGGAGAGTGTTTCGTTCTGTTGAGCATAGGGTTGCTATGAGTTGGATCAACTCGATGGCACCTAACAGAGACAAATTAAATAAACTGGAAAATAGAAAAACAATACAGAAAATCAGCAAAACCAAACGTTGGTTCTTTGAAAAGATCAATAAAATTGACAAACCTTTAGAGCTATAAAAAACAAAGAGGGGACTCAAGTCACGAAGTCAGGAATAAAAGAGACCCTGACCAATGACCTCCCAGAAGAAAGGATTTCGAGAGAAGACTGAGGAAAGCCACATGCCACAGATAGAGAACTTGATGACAAGGGCACAGTCTAATACAGACAGACAGCCAAAGCTGACTCAGCACAAAACCGGCAAATCTGGATAGACTGAAACTGTAACTTTAAAATCCCACAAAGAAAAGCCCAGGTCCAGATGGCTTCACTGGTAACTACACCAAAGATTTAAACCAACTATTTAAAGAGGAACAGACATCAGCCTTCACAATATCTTCTAAAAAAACAGAAGAGGACACTTCCCAATTCATTTTACAAGGCCAGTATTTTAGAAAATCCTGACCTCATGATTAAGATGGGGCTGGGATTTAGCTCAGTTGGTAGAGCGCTGCTCTGCAGTCTCTGAGGTACCGGGTTCGATTCCCTGCACCACAAAAATGGAAGAAGAACCCGGCAATCCACTCCCAAGGCAATCCTGAAACAATCAGCCATTGAAAACTCTACGAGGGTTGCTATGAGTCGGACACAACTCGACAGCACCCAACAACAAGAAGAACATGATTAAGATATACAAAGCTATCACAAGAAAACAAAACTATAGACTAAAATCTATGAATAAGGACACAAAATCCTCACCATTATACTAGCAAACAGAATCCAGCAACAAATAAGTGTTTATACACTATGATCTAGTAGGATTTCTCCCAAGAATGAACAGTTGGTTGAACACACAAAAATCAACCACTGTAATGCACCATAACAGAATAAAAGACAATGCCACATGATCATCTCACAGACACAGGAAAGCTCTGGCAAACTCCAATACCATTGCCTAATTAAAAAAAACACCCATAAACTCAGAATATCAGGGAGTTCCCTTCAGTTAGTAAAGGACAACTATGAAAAACCCATACTTATTAAGCTGGGTCCTTTAATCACAGCAACCGACTTGGGAAGCTGAGGCTGAAGGATCACAAGTTCCAGGCCAGAGGCAGCCTGCGTAACTTAGTGAGACCCTGTCTAAAAACAAAAACAATAAAAAATGGGTTGGAGGTATAGCCCAGCAGTAGAGCACTAACAAAGTATGTGCAAGGTCCTGGGTTCAAGGCCCTACTACTGGAAAAAAACAAAATCCACACTTACTGGGCTCACTTAAACCAAGAAAAGGACAAGCATGTCCGCTCTCACCATGTCCAGCCAGGATAATGAGGCAAGAAATGAAAAACTAGCCAGACCGAAAGGAAGTAGCAAACTGTCCCTATCTGCAGATGACGTGATCTCGTATACGGACAAGCCTAAGAGATCTACAGGGCTGGGATTTAGCTCAGTTGGTAGAGTGCCACTCTGCAGTCTCTGATGTCCCGAGTTCGATTCCCAGCACTGCAAAATGGGAGAAGGACCTGGCAATCCACTCCCAAGGCAATCCCGAAACAGTCAGCCATTGAAAACCACGAGGGTCACTATGCTTCGGACTCAACTCGACGGCACCTAACAACAAGAAATCTACTAAACAGTAACCAGACCTAATGAAGAGTTCAGCAACGTTGCAGGATGCAACATCAATACATAAAAACCGATGCTATTTCTATAGGGCAGCAAAGACCAATTCAAAATGGGATCAAGAAAACAATTCCATTCACAAAACATCCAAAAGAACTTGTTTGGAATAATCTTTCCTCCCCCAACCCCTTCCCCACCCAGCAGGCTGTAAGGACGTTGCGTGGGAAGCCAGGGGCTGTGAGTTTGCTGTGGACAGGACCATGCTCGGAGCAGCGACTCACGCAGTCAAAGGCAGCAGGGACGGAAGAGCTGGGGAGGGTGAGCGGTGGGGAGTGAGGGAGAGCAGAGTCCAGGCTTCGTGCAGCGGGGTACCTACCCAGATACGGCCGCCTGGGGGGGGCTCTGGGATCTTCGTCCTTACTGTCTGCAGCTACATTTAAAGAGAGAGAAAGAAACAGAAAGAAAGAAGACAAAAACAGTCTTTTTAACACGGGTCAGCTGCTGCATTTCTTTAAAAAACAAAACAAAACACAAGACACTGGAACAGAAAACCCTAAGATTCTCCTTTCTGTGCATTTGAAAATTCACTTTCTGAACCACCCTTCTTCAAACCTACCCTCTTCCAATATCCTAAGACGGTGCACAGGGGCAAGGGGAAGAAACGTCTGGCCACCATCTAAGTCACCACGGTTTCACTTTGTTTCTAAAGTCAAGGCGCTAAACCACAACACCTGCTCTGGTAACACACAGCAGTCTGCCAGCCCCTACTTCTGTCCCTGGCGGCTCAGGCACACTGCTATTGAACACAACCAACTAAGATGCTTCTGCAGGCTGCTTGACAAGCTGTGTCCGGACACCACAGTGACAGGCCTTCTGTCAAAGGACAGCAAGCTTCACACGTCATAGGCAAGGCACACAGACACCCGGCCTGCCCAGAGGACGTCTCTGGGCGCAACCCCGGACACTTGCAACAGCAGGCTGGGGTTCAATCTCACGGCTAGCACTGCCCACGGCAGCAGCCGGAGACCCCCATATGAGGGAGCCCCTGGCAGCTGGTAGAGCCTCCTGCTGTCTGGAATGGAAGTGACTGAAATGGAGGTGGGGTTGCACACTGGAGTCACCCTGTGGAAACACGGCCAGTAAACAGCTAAGAGCAAACCCTGGGCGACCTCTGCCACCTGGACCCGGCTGCCAGTGTCCTCACGGAGCAGGCACGCATGGGGGGCTGCTCAGGCCAAGCGTGACCTGTCACCAACTCAGCAGTTTACAGACCCAGGGCGCCACAGCCTCCCTGGTCCCCTGCTCCCTCCCAGCACTACAGGGTCAGCTCAATCCCCTGGCTCCTTTTGAAAACATCAAGACACCCACACCAGAACATTCTGGCACAAAGCGTGGCTAGTGCAAAGGCCCAGGGGTGGGTCAGAGTGCCTGTGAGGGCCCTGGACACAGAGGCGCAAGACTCGAGACTCTTGCAGGTAAAGGCTGAAGTCCCTAAGGTTTCTGGCCTGGGCAGCCAAATGGCCAGGCCTACAGTTGAGACTCTGCGTGTAGGGCGGACAGCAGAGCGCCCAAAGCTGACATCGACAGGAAATTCTTCCAGCCCCCAGGTATCACCACAGGATCTGGGCTGTGCTGACCAGGTCCTCGGCCGGCCTTGAGGGTGTGGACACAGCCCCAACGAGGTTTCCAGCCAGGGTTTTCCTCAGAGCCTGGGCACCCCACACAGAGGGGTGCCTGGATCCTCCCCCTAGACGAGGAGGGCCTGTGACCACTCCAGTCCACCAACACGATGCTGTGTGACCACCAAGGTGGGGACATAGGAGATGCAGCTTTTCCCAGTGCCCTCCCGGACACTGCACTGGGAAGAGTCCCACGCCACGAGGAAGCTGGGCCACCAGGAGCTGGTGAGGGGGCGGGGGGCATTGCTGAGGGCCTGGCCAGCACCACAGGGCGGGGTTAGGGTGAAGGAGTAAGTGCCAGGCTTCCCGCCCAGCCTGGCAGCAGCTGGCTGCCCACCACACGCCGCCTGTCCATTGTTTAAAGGCCTGAGTTTTGGGGAGATTTTTGCAGCAGCCACAGAGGCTGAAACAGAAGCTGAGGAGGCAGAGGGCTCATGTGGGCAGGGACAGAGCCCAGGACAGTCAGCGCCACCTGCCTCCCAAAGCCCAGGAAGGCAGGCCCGAGTGAGGGTGGCACCGGACTGGTGGGATGAGACAGAGAACCACCCAGGGACCAGGAAGGAACGGCAGTGGTCCAGGCAAGAGCCAAGGCCATCGGGGGTCGAGCCTGGGCCATGCTCGGGGCCACCAGGGCATGCAAGAGTCTCAGCGGGCCCCTCGCAAGGCCATGCAGGACGGCAGTGAGCCACCCACACAGGCCATAAAACCAATGGTCTTAGGACAGTCATTGGTACTGAATCCAGCACGTCTTCACCACACTGGAAGAAGCCCAATACTGTAAGCAGACAGCACGCACCCCACCCACACCCAGCCCATCCTGAAGCTGTGAGTATCGAGATTTGGGGCAAATTCAATCACCTGACGGTGAGCCAGTTTTGTTTCTCAAAGAACTCCCAAAAGAAATTTAAAAGGAAAAACACATTATAAAAGAAAGCTCTTCAAAAAAGCAAAAATACCATATTTTCTTGAATCTAATCCAAACCCTTTCAACAATTTTAGAGGGCTACAAAATCAGATGTGGGTGAGAATCTCATGTGGGTCAGATCTGTGGTCAAGAGCTAGCTGTTCAAGGTACAGAAAGGGTGTGGATTAGATTCGAGAATATACGTGTAAATTAAAAATACTACGGCACACATGGACACAACTGTGCATCCAGCTAGTGTTGCATCCAAAAGGAGGCACCGCTCCTCCTGACCCCGTGAACTGCCCTGAGGACCACCTCCCCACCGCTTCCCACCCAGAGCACTCACCCCCCATCAAACCACTGTCTGCACAACTGTCTTGCTGGTTGGTGTTTTACTCCCAGACAGAACGCAGGCTATAGCAGCTGTGGACAACAAGCTGTCCTGTTACACAGGGGTTCCTGAGAGGTGGGGTAAGATGTGGACTGGGGGAGGTCATGGTTTGAATATGAAGTGTCTCCCAAAGGTCCTGTGCTGTAATGTGAGGTCCCCAGCTGGTGGCTCTATCTGGGAGGTGGATGGGCTTGGTGGAAGTAGCTCCGGGGTGGGCCTTCAGAGCTTTTCTAGCCCAGCAGCCCAGGTCCCTCTCTGCTCCTGTCCTGCCATGTCAAGAGCTCATCCACCACAGGCCCTGCTGTTGCCACCACCATGCTTGCCCTGCTGCCAGGATGGGCTGATTCTGTAGCCATGAGCTGCCAGTAAACCTTCCCCCGTCAGGATGCTTGGGCTGATTTTTCTGCTACAGCAATGACAGCCAACTGATACAGGGTGACAGAGCTCAATCAACCTCTGGCAGGGGCTCAGCAGGAAGAACCCATGTGTACTCAGGAGGTGTTGTGGGGTTTTTTTTGTTGTGGTTTTTTTTTTTTTTTTTTTTTGTGGTACTGGAGGTTGAACCCAGGGCCTTGCACCTGCATGCTCTGCAAGTGCTGGACCACTGAGTTGCACCTTTAGTCCATTTTCTTACTTTTTGAGGCAGGGTCTCGCTAAGTTACGCAGACTGCCTCTGGTCTCGAACTTGCGATCCTTCAGGAGGTGTTTTTGCAGTACTTGGGAGTTGAACACAGGGCCTCATACATACTTTGTAAGTGCTCTACCACAGGCTATACATCCAGCCCATTTTTAATTTTTTATCTTGAGACAGGGTCTCACTAAGTTATACATGCTGCCTCCGGCCTCAAACTCACCATCCTCCTGCCTCTGCCTCCTGAGTCACTGGGATTACAGGCGTGCACCACCTCCCCCGGCAGTCTCTGTACTCTGGAAGGTCCCCTGCCCTCACCCTGCCTGCACCTGGGATGAAGGAGCATGCATAATGCTAATTCTGGAAGGCAGGCTCTAAGTCTGCTACATCACCTGTGGCACAAAAGCCTGCTGTATTTGACATCGATCACATCAGGGCCTATACATGGCTGTGAACAAGGTCCCCAAACCTGCTCTTTTGCATAGAGCCCAGGGGCAGAATGGGCTGGGATTTAGCTCAGTTGGTAGAGCGCTGTGCTGCAGTCTCTGAGGTCCCAAGTTCAATTCCCAGCACCGCAAAAATGGGAGAAGGACCTGGCAATCCACTCCCAAGGCAATCCTGAAACACCCATTGAAAACCCTATGAGGGTCGCTATGTGTCGGATACCAACTCGACGGCACCTAACAACCAGGGGCAGAGCAAACTCCAGGCAACTGATTGGTACCCTGGGCACAATCGTCCCCTAAGTCTTTCAGCATTCCCATAGGAGGACACAGCTGAGTGAGCTGCAATACCACAGCCAGGATGACAGCCTGTTCTGGGTGGGTACTGGGGCTTGGAGGGGCACACATCCAGCCCCGAGGAAGCTGGCGGTGGTTCTTGTTAGGTGTTGTAGAGTCCGGTCCGACTCACAACAACCCTGTGTACAACAGAATGAAACACTACCTAACACTGTGCCATGTACACAGTCTTTTTATGTTTGAACCCCTTGTTGCAACCACTGTTTCTTCTCATTTTGAGTCATGCCACATAAGCAAGTGGAGGTCCCAGGGGCCTTACTCCATTCCTATCATTAAGGTCAATTCCATTTTGAGGAGGTACCTCTTCTCTAGTTATCTCGTGAATGACTTCCAACCTGCAGGGCTCATTTTCCAGCACTATATTTGACAGTGCTTCTCTACTATTCATAGGGTTCTCAATGCCTCACTGTTTTGGGAGTATGCTGCCGGGTCCTTCTCCCGGATCTGTCTTAGTCTGGAAGCTCAGCTGAAAGCTGTCCACCATGGGTGGCCCTGCTGGTGTCTGAAATACCAGTGGCACAGCTTCCAGCATCTCTGCAATGTGCAAGCCCCCATGGCACGATGAGCTGACAGACGCGTGGGGCTCAGAGCAGAGCAGCAAGCCCCTGGGGTACACGAAGTAGCCCCGCAGAGACACTAAACCACAGCTCCTCCCTCGGGTGACACCTGGGACTGCCAAAAAGCCCTGTTTTCAGACAGAATCCACCGGCAGCTGCTTTGGTGTACTTTAAATCCAATTCACAACAAGAAGGCAGAGTGTGGACACACGGAGAGAAGCCAGGAACACACTAGCAAACAGACATGAGCGGTCATCTTCATAGTTTCAATGGTCTAGGCTGCTTATCGGAGCAAGAAGCTGACACCCTTTCTAAAAAGACCAAGACACACCGTTCCTCTCTCTAAAAACAGATGCATACAGAAATGGAGTAGGAAGAATCTGGGGAACCAGAAGGAAACAATGGTCAAGAATAAAAATATAAGGGCACCGCCTCCCCAGCAGCCCCAAAACCAAGTAAACTCTGGGAGGCTAAGCAGCTGCTGAGAGTACACACACACATACATGCGTTCTCTCCCTCCTGCCCTCTCTCTCAAAACCGAAGAGCTACCTTAGTTCACTACAAGAGAAAATAAAAGGAAGGCTTTAATCCTCCTGGGCACAAGCTGGCCAGTCTGCACATCCATCACAGAGGGTCAGATGCAAAGGCACTTTTGCAAAAGAGAAGGCAAAACCAGGAAGAAGTATTTTCTGTTTTCCGAGTGGCTCAAAAATCAAGGAGTGGTCACAGGGCCTACTTCTGTGCTAAGCTTACGATGCGCACAGTTGGTCTCGTCCAGGTGAAGACACCACAGAGCATGCGCTCCAGGTAAACGAGACACCTGGACTCCCCAAAGCACACCTGGACATATGTTTAACAGGTAATGTGATGAAGATGTAGCTAACGGTCACGCTGAACAGGCGTGGTTCCCCTGCAAGCCACTCCAAGTCCGAGAAGACACGACCTGCTCAGGCTGTCTTTCAGGGACAGGGCAGGGCTGGGACGCAGGCACACGTGCAGGACGATGAGTTAATGCTCAGGCAAGGTCCAGAAAGGAACTCTTCTTCTTCTTTTTTTTTTTTTTTTTGGTGGTGCTGGGGTTGAACCTGCGGCCTCACATTTGCATGCTTTGCAAGTGCTGGACCACTGAGCTCCACCCCCAGCCCGTTTTTTTATTTTTTTGAGACAGGGTCACTAACTTATGCAGGCTGCCTCTGGTTTCGAACTTGCAATCCTTGGATCCCTGTGCCTCTGCCTCCTGAGTCATTGGGATTACAAGTGTGCCACCTCGCCCAGGCTCAAGATAAGAGCTCTTATCTTGAATTGTTTCTGATTGTGAAGCCACTTAAGACACTGAAAACAGTGTCATTACTGATAACTGCTTGTTGGGTGAAATGAAAGCTGCTTAGATAACGCTAACATGGCTTTTGTCCAGGAAAGGAGCTGCGCTTCCTTGTTGCCTGAGCAGGACTTCATTTCCAGGAAGTTGCCTCCCACCTACCTGCGAAGGACCTGCGCTTTATGTTCAGCTCGTTCGCCACCCGTACTTCAGTACAGAGTTTCAGCATCAGTAACATGGTCAGGATCATGATGACACTCTGCCACAGGAGCGGGGACTCAAAGTGCCTTCCAAACCTGGGGAGGCAGAGACGTCGCGTCAGGAGGGAGTGGGACGCCAGACCCCCGGCCAGCGGTGGGGCCCCTAGAAGGGTCTTGACCGCCCCTAGACGTCGCCTCAGGAAGGCAGTGAGACGCCAGAACCCCGGCCAGCGGTGGGGCCCCTAGAAGGGTCTTGACCACCCCTAGACGTCGCCTCAGGAAGGCAGTGAGACGCCAGAACCCCGGCCAGCGGTGGGGCCCTTAGAAGGGTCTTGACCACCCCTAGACGTCGCCTCAGGAAGGCAGTGAGACGCCAGAACCCCGGCCAGCGGTGGGGCCCTTAGAAGGGTCTTGACCACCCCTAGACGTCGCCTCAGGAAGGCAGTGAGACGCCAGAACCCCGGCCAGCGGTGGGGCCCTTAGAAGGGTCTTGACCACCCCTAGCATTTGCTGCCTGGTCTTGTGGGGTGGGGGTGGGGGGGAAGGGACCTTGAGACCCAAGATACACTCAGCCAAGAGCCCTGAGCAATGCCCCCGGGGGCTTCTGCAAATGCCACCTCCCTCCAGGGCTTCTCCAGGCCAGTCACAGATCCCCTCTGGGCCGGGCTGGCATGGGAGGTCCCTGCATGCTGCCCCCAGCACGGCCAGGTGCCAGGGCCCCTCTGCAGAGGCCCAGCCTCAACTAGGCAAGACAGCAGCCTGGGGAGGCAGGTTCCCAGCAGAGGCCGAAGCTTCTGTGCCTGAGCAAACTCCTGCCGCTGCCCTCCCGGGGAAGAGAAGGCAGCCTGGGGCCATCGGGCCATCGGGCCATCCCTCTCCCCACCAAGTCCTGGGCCCCGCCCCAACCGAACACCCCCAGCCACTCTCCCTCCCTAATCGATCCTCCCAGCCGTAGGCACCCAGGTCTCCCTGCCAGGTCTCACCAGTGTTGGGCATCTCACCAACTTGGCCATAGCCCCTGGAGAGGCAGAACCACAGCCCAGGGGCTGGCATGCCCAAGGTTCTCAACCTTGGCCCACCAGAGCACCTTGGCGCTGTGCAGGACGTCTCTCTCCGAGGCTAGGCCTGGGTACCTGGCCCTTAAGAAGCCCTAACAGTAACCCCAACCCTGCCGCTTTGGGGCAGGAATCCCATTAAAACTGGCCTCAGAGTTTGCTTGGCCCTAAACATATTTCCAAGACCTGAATCGAGGTCAGGAGACCCTGCACAGCAGGCTGACTCCCACCCTTTCCTGTACACCGCAAGACCAGCAACACCCTCTTGTCCGTGGCCCTCTTGTCCCCCTGCTTTGCCCCGGCCAGGTTCCCAGGGCCATGAGTTACCTTCAGGGGCAGCCCCGGGGTGTGGGCAGCTAAGGGCTGGTCTGGCAGTTCCTGAGCCGGCAGCGGGAAGGTGGCCTCAACAGTACAGGGCAGAACTGGCAGAACAGCTGTCTCACGTGGGCACGTGAACTGTGGTCTCGCTGACCCAAGCCAGTGCTGAGCCCGCTCAGGGGACACCATCTACCTGGCCACCATGACAAGGAACTCCCAGAATCACTCCATCAATTCAAACCAAAACAGCATTTCACAAGGCAGGCGCGGTGCTACGTGCCTGTAACCTCAGCACGCAGGAGCTGAGGCAGGGCAGCATGACCTTGGGGCCAGCCTGGGCCACGTGGCAAGACCCGGTCAAAAAAAAACAAAAGGACAAAACTCCACAGGACCACTTCTGTCAACAATCTGTAAAAGACCCAACAGGATGCAGCCTCATCTCCAGCCTCCCAAGAGCATGTCTGAGCCAGGTGCAGTGGCGCACGCCTGTAACCCCAGCGGCTCGGGAGGCAGAGGCGGGAGGATCGCAAGTTTGAGACCAGAGGCAGTCTATGTAATTTAGCAAGATCCTGCCTCAAAAAAGCAAAAAAAAAAAAAAAAAAAAAAAAGGGCTGGGGGTGCAGCTCAGTGGTCCAGGACTTGCAGAGCATGCAAGCGTGAGGCCCTGGGTTCAACCCCCAGTACTGCAAACAAACAAACAAAAAAAAGAGCATGTCTGAAAGGTCAGGAAAACCTGGCTTACTGCTGTAGAGAACTAGCCCCCCAGTCCACCCAGGAGCTGCCTCCAGCTTCTGCAAGACTGCGTCCACCAATGCAATCCACTGCCAGAATGAATCCTAGCCCTGGAGTTCTCTCAGGGGGCTCTGGACGTTTGCTGAGAGGCACAGTCGCTACTGTCCAGGTGAGCAGACATAACAGGTGAGAAGGGGCTGCTCGGAGGGGGCAGGTTGTAGGTGAGGCTCCCACAGCAAGTCTCAGCTGCTCTTCTGGGGGCCAGGAAGCCAAGACAGAACCCTCATATTGCAGTACTAGAGCTCTGTGCAGGTTCTGAGCCCCACTCCCACGTCTCCTGGGAGCTCATGCACACAATGGGACAGAGCGGCAGCCAGGGGTCACGGAAGCTCAGGGGGCTAGAGAGAAGACAGAGCAATCTAGACGCCGAGTGGATGGACAGATCGGCTGCACCCCCAGGAACGATCCCTCACCCCGGGGCCTCTGGGAATATCAGGAGAGGAACTAAGAAGGAGCACCGGACAGGACTTAGGACCAGAAGCTGGGCCAAGGGAACACCTGGCTGGAAAGGGGGTTGTGACAGGGTTCCCAAGCCAGAGGCAGCCTGTACAACTCAGCAAGACCCCATCTCAAAATAAAAAGATTTTAAAAGGAGGGAGTGTGGGGATGGCAGCTCAGTGCGGGAGCACTTGCCTAGCATGCCCGAGGCCCTGGGTTTAAACCCCCAGTTCTATAAAAAGATAAGTTAAATAGAAAGGCACCATTTCTTACTCATCTAATTTAATGACTAATGGTCTGTGCTAAGAGGACCTCTGAGAGCTCCTCTCTTCCCCTGCCCCAGAGCGTGGGAGAGCGAGCACTGCTCCTCCGCTGGAGTGGCGGCCGCCCACCACATAGGCGCCCAGACCTGCTCCCAGAGCGGCTCTGGATGCCCTTGGGGTTCTCATGGGTGTGAGCACCAGGGCTGCCCACAAGGAGACACTCACTGAGGGAGGCGGGTGGGGTCTGACCATGTCCGGGAGTCCAGAGGGGACAGCTTCTCCAGGCCCCAAAGTAACAGCAAAGCCCGGGTGGAAGAGAGGCCGAATACCTACTCCCCGATGCCACAGGGAAACTATCGCCTCAGCAGCAGGACGGCGCTGCCTCTCGGGGACAGTGCTTCATTCCGGCCAAGAACTCTGGCCGACGGCGGAGCTGAGCAACGCAGCCTGCGCTCTGCCATGACAGGGCCTGAGGCTTTGTCAGGAAGAGACTCTGAGGCCCACCCTCCCCACTCACCCACCTTTGCCCCCCTACCTAATCACAGCCTCAACGGCACCTAACAAGGAAACAATCACAGCCCGAAAACACGAGCTGTGAGAGTCACGCAGCCCTTCTTTTGGCTCTGCCGCCACAAATGCCAAGTGCTGCACATCAGCATTTCGTGGGACGTAACCTACTGGATGCTGGTTTTGCAAAACACTGAGGATTGTAACAAGTAGGGGCACAAGAGCCACACAAATTTCAAGATCCTTGAGTTTGTACAGTCAAGTCGGCTCCTTCCTAGAGGACCGCAGAGCCCTCAGAAACCGTGCCCCAGGTCCCCAACAGACCAGGGCACATCCCAGAGGCACTGGAGCTGAACCCCCAACTGGAGCTGTGCCCCAACCAGTGCTGGAAAGCCACTGAGGGCCCTCGCTCCACCACGTCTTGCTGTGGAGTAGCTCCCACCTGGCCTGGAGGCTGCCCAGCCCCAGCCCTTAAGCACACCTGCCTGGGAGAGCCCATCTACACGGCCCCACATCCCACGTGTCCCTCGTGCTGAAGCACAGACTCTGCAGCCTCTGGCCGTGTCTGCACGTGGGAAATGCTTAAAACCCATGAACTCAAAGAGCCTGCTGACTTGCGAAACCTGGCACAAAGAGTGGGAGCAACAAGAGTCCTCCGGAGAGGCAGGGGAGGTCACATCGCCCTGGGACGGCAGGGTGTCTATGTATGCGCAGCAGTGTCTTGGACACTGCCCAGACTTCTGCTGGCCTTCGACCTGTGAGGAAAAGGGAAGACACAGCTCAGCGAGAAACCCCAGGAAGTGCCAGCAGCCACGGCCCCTCCCTCCCAGTCTTCTAGAATGCCTTGGCGACCAAGGCCCTGTGTTTGTTCACACTTAGGCCACAGAAGCCCTGCATGGCCCAACACAGTTGGGCTACGCATTGTATGGAAGAGGCTGCTTAGCGTCCATGGAAGGCACCTGGGCCCCCACAGGAAAAGCACTCAAGGACCTCAGAGGCCCCAGCTCGGAGGTGAGGTGACCAGTCCTGTGCCCCTCTATGCTAGGAGGCACTGGGAAATGCCTCATTTTTGACTTCTCCAAAGCAGTGCTCAGATGTACACTAGGTGTTTTATTTCCTTTTACAACGGTGAATGAGAAGAATGCAGAGAAGAAACGCTCTAAATGGAACTTTTTCCCACGTGGTAGTCCAACCTCAGGCTCTTCTCCACTACTTTGGAGGAAATTTATTTTTATTCCACAACTCTAAAGCTAAGTGTGGGAGAAGACATGACAATCAACTCCCAAAGGAGTCCCAAAACAGTCAGCCCTTGAAAACCTTACGAGGGTCGCTATGAGTTGGATCCAATTCCATGGCACCTAACAACAACAAAGGTAAGTATGATGTCTTGCCAGGCCTATAATCCCAGCAACTTGAGAGGTGGAAGCCAGAGGCAGCCTATGGAACTTAGTGAGACCTTGTCTCAAAATATAAATAAATAGGCCGGGCGTGGTGGCGCTCGCCTGTAATCCCAGCAGCTCGGGAGGCGGACGCAGGAGGATCGCAAGTTCGAGACCAGAGGCAGTCTGCGTAACTTAGCGAAACCCTGTCTCAAAAAGTAAAAAAAAATGGGCTGAGGTGCACCTCAGTGGTCCAGCACTTGCAGAGCATGCAGGCGCGAGGCCCTGGGTTCAACCCCCAGTACCGCAAAAAAAAAATATATATATATATATATACACACACACACACATATATATATATATACACACATATATATGTATATATATATACACGTATGTATATATATATGTATATGTATATATATATGTATACATATATGTATATATATGTATATATATGTATATATATAAAAATAAGCAAGGGGCTGGGGTGCAATTTAGGAATAGTGTTTGAAAGTCCCAAGATTTAAGCCCCAGGATTGGGCGGAAGCCTGCAGCCATTCCACTGTGGCTTCTGATCCCATCAGATCTCAGAAGCTAAGCAGGGTCGGGCCTGGTTTGTACTTGGATGGGAGACTGCCTACGAACACCAGGTGCTGTAGGCTTGGGAGAAGGACCTGGCAGCCCACTCCCAAAAAACAAACTGCCACTGGAAATCCTATGAGTAGCAGACAAGCAATGATAATAGTGTTTCGTCTGTTGTATGTAGGGTCACTATAAATGGGACACCAATTCGACAGCACCTAACAACAAACAACAATAACTGGGGGAGGGTGGGGATGGGTGTCTGAGTTCTCTTCACAAGCTCAGCAACCGAGCCTGGGCTGCACAATCCGCCTGCCTGAGAGCATTTTCCCACCCTGCGTGCACAAGTAAACAACAGTACTGGGCAAATTACACTTAGAATCCTGCTTCCGTTTGACCTGGAACTCAATGAAGCCTGCTTCAGTGCACCCAGCCCCAGTCACCTGGTAGCTGGGGACCTCCACCCTCAGCCAAATGGAAAGCAGGAGGAAAAAATGCATCTTCAAAATGTGGTTTTCCAACTTTCGTTACACAAAAATGAGAACCCACCAGCCCCTTCCTCAGAGGTAGCCTGGCTCAGAGAACAACCTTGGGGTGTTGTCCACCCATGCAGCTGCAATGGCCAAACCACACCCCCTCAGAGCCAAACTGACCCAAGAGGAGGAGGTCAACTCTAGCTCTGCTCCCAGAAATCCCAGGCAAGAGTCAAACCCACTCCCAGAGACACAAAGCATCAGCGCCTGGCTAGGCTTAGGGCTGGGACAGAATGCAAAGGAACAAAGAGAAACTTCCTGCTCATGACTCAGGATCCACACGTTCGTCAAGGTTCACTGAACCGTCTGTTCAAAACGGCCGGAGATTGTACCTCAGTAAAGGTGATTTAAACACTAACTAGTGAAAAGGCGGGCTGGGATTTAGCTCAGTCGGTAGAGCGCTGAGCTACATACAGTCTCTGAGGTCCTGAGTTCGATTCCCAGCACCGCAAAAACGGGAGAAGGGCCTGCCAATCCACTCTCAAGGCAATCCCGAAACAGTCAGCCCTTGAGAACTCTATGAGGGTCGCTATGAGTCGGACTCGACCCTACTCGATGACGGCACCTAACAACAACAAGTAAAAAGGCAAATACAAGATACGTGTTACTCAAACACTGGCCACAATGTCAAAAGTAGAGGCAGGCAGACAGCCACCTGCAGCCCTTCTTCCCCGCCTCCGGAGGCAACCACCATCATGACAACTGCAAGGTGCTTCTATGCGCACTGACAGAGGTGTTGGGATCATCCAGAAGAAAGGACGTGGCTTTAAATTAGGACGTGGCCATGACATCTCTCTATTTCCTCTGCAAACTCATTCTCAACTACGTCTGGCTTCCATGATTGCTAAAATTAATTTCAGTTTCCTTAGCACAAAGCAAACGACGAGAAGAGGAAGTTGGCCAGAGAGGAGGAAGAAAACACTCGCCACTGAAATATTTCCAAGAAAGTCTGACTTCCCAACCTAAGAAACAAAACTACACCAGGCAGTGAGGAAGCCGGCAGAAGGCCGTCCCCACCGACAGGCACGAGTCCTGAGACCCTGATTTACTCACTTCAGTTTCTCACCCCCAGCACCTGAAAAGAGAGAGCAGCGACCCAGCCTAGGGCAGTGCCCACATCTGGGGGTGCAGACCTGCAGACTACACTGAGATTCTCGCTCCAGCGTCGCCACGATTGCTGGGGACGCTCTCAGATCGCGAAGTCGGTGACTGCGCCCCCCAGGGGCGCCGGATGGGTCCTCCGGAGGAAGGGGGCGCCTCCGCCCCCCGTGCCCGCGCCGGCGGGGAAAGCCGCTTACCAGAAGAGGATCCGCAGGATGTTGGCCACCAGCAGCACCAGACACACGTGCGGGGAGAAGCCGTCCGCGTTCTGCGTCCTGCGGATGTCCCGGTACTGCGGGATGTAGGGCACCACGCCGCCGAACACCATGGCGGCGGCGGCCCCCCAGGACGCCAGGCGGCGCAGCGGGGCCAGCAGCCCGCCCCAGCCCTCCGCGTCCATGCCGGCAGCCGCTCAGCCCCGCATCGCCGCCGTCCCGCGCAGCCGCGCCGTGGCCTGGCGAGGAGAGGCAGAGCGCTGGGAGGAGGGCGCCGCGCCGCACCCGCGCCCCGCCCCGCCCCGCGGCCCAGCGACCGCACCCCGCCGGCGCCCGCGCTCCCCGCCCGCTCCGCGGGGACCCCCGAGGGGCGGGCGGCCGGCAGACCCGCGCCGCGCCCCTCGCCCCTTACCCGCCGCGCCGCCGCGCCTGTCCGTCAGCCTCCACCGGGCGGCGCCCCGCCCACTTACGTCACAAGAGGCGCCGTCCCCGGGTCCTAGCGCACGGCGGCCGAGCGCAGCGGGGCGGGCACAGGACGGGGCTGCGGGCGCTCGGCGGCCGGACTTCAGCCGGGGGACCACGTGAGCTAGGCTGCCGCGGCCTTGCGTGACCGCTAGGGTCGGCCCCAGCGGATGTCGCCTCCTCCGAGGGAGCCCGGCCGAGGCTCGGAAGGCGGCATCGTGCGGAGGAGCAGTGGGGCCACCGGGACGCGGACGCCCCTCGCGCCTCCACTGCGCAGCCCGCGCGCCGGGTCTCACTCGCTGGCGACCGAGGGCAACGCCGGGCCGGCGTTCGCGCTGCACGATCTGCGGGCCGACCAGCCCACGCTAGCGCGGGAGGATCTGCGGGCCACACCCCCGGCCACGCTCGTGCTGCACGATCTGCAGGCCACACCCCCGGCCACGCTTGTGCTGCATGATCTGCAGGTCAGACCCCAGGGCACGCCGCACGCGAGGATCTGCGGGCCACACCCCCGGCCACGCTCGTGCTGCACGATCTGCAGGCCACACCCCCGGCCATGCTTGTGCTGCATGATCTGCAGGTCAGACCCCAGGGCACGCCGCACGCGAGGATCTGCGGGCCACACTCCCGGCCACGCTCGCGCGGGAGGAAGGCCTCCTTGACCTCTGGGCTCTGGGCCTGGAGGTGACTGCAAGCCCTTCGGAGCCCCCGCCACGGAGGGGACAGCGGGGCAGGCGAGCAGGGCTGGCTCCTCCCCAGGCGGCTTCCTTCTCCCCGGGTCTCCCTGGCCCGGCCTGCTTCCCGCCAGCTTGGTTCTGTGGGAAATCCTGAGAACCCTAACCTGAGCGCAGCTGCCACGCGCCTTTTGTCCAGATGCGGGCGGAGCAAGAGAACCCGCAGGGGGCGCGTCCTGAGTCAGCACAGGCAGAGGGTCAGGCACCAGGAACGGGAAACAGCTGAATAAGCACTGGAATAGGGAGCTGGGGGGGGGGGGCAGGAGAGGGAGAGTAGGTGTTCCTACTTACCTGCTTCCTCCCCAAGCTCCAAAGCCTCTAGAATGTTCCATTCCCTCTCCTGACTCTCCCTAATGCATCCAGCAGGGGTGGCCAACCTTTTGGCCTCTGTCAAGTAAAGAGGAATTGTCTTGGGCCATGCATAAGTTATATAATATAGTTAATGCGTATACATAATTAGGGGATCACGAAGAAAATAGATGCTGAAAAAATATGATGTTAAAAGGTTTTGCGGGACCACATTACTACCTGTCCTGGCCCACAGGCACGAGTTGGCCATGCCTGACCCCGCGAGACACGGCTGCTCACCCTGTGTGTCCAGAATATGAGAGTCCATGGAGACATTGGGCAAGTTGGTGGCCTGATGCTCATCATACAGCAGGGAGGATCTCCAGGAACCCAGCTAGATACAATGTTGCGTTCTGGTCCAGGACTGCACCTCACAGGGTGCCACGGTAAAATGAGCTACTTTTTTTTTTTTTTTTAATTGGACATTTTTAATGTACACCTTAATGTGATTCATTCTGACATGCTTTTCATTGTGGCATTTACATATATGCATTTTGATGTACATTATTCATATAGGTACCCCCTTACCCTCTTGTATGCTTCCCCCCACCCTCCCCATCTAAGTCTTCTCTATCATTTACTTGGTAATATTTTTCTATATGTCCTTGGGTTCCAGTTCTGTTTAAGATAGAAGCTTTTCCAGTAGTGAATTTGGTTATTATCTTGTCAGAACAATTGCATCCATTTTCTAGACCATTTATATTGACACCATTCTTAGCTTTTTATTTTTTCCTTTTATTTTGATCCGACCTTTGAATAGGATTTTTCCTTCTTATAATTTTGATTCAACTCCCACATATGAGTGAGAACATGTGGTGTTTCTCTTTCTGAGACCTTTTAATGTCACTTGTCTGAGATCCCAGCCTGGGATCTAAAGCATCTGTCGAGCAGAAGTCAGGTATCAGGGGCTTGGTGGGTACCTGACACCTTTTGCTCCCAAGGAAAGGGGCCATCCACACTATGAGGACAAAAAATGCCTCCAGAGATGTCATGTCCTAATTCCTGCAACCTGTGCATTTTACCTTACCTGGGGGAGGCACCTTTTTTGGGTGTGACTTTCGGGTGCGATTAAGTGAAGGGTCCTGAGATAGGGAGATTATCCTGGATTATCCAGGTAGGCCTTAAGTGCAATCACATGCATCTTTACAACAGGGTGGCAGAAGGAGATTTAATGTCACACAGAAGTCATGTGAAGGTAGAGCAGAGAAAGGTTTAAAGAAGTGACCTCAAAAATTGATGCAGCTATAAGCCAAGGAACACCTGTGGACACTGGACAAACCAAGGGACAAGTTTTCTCCCTGGGAGCTTCTGGAGGGAGCCTGGCTGTACAGCGTTGGACGCCAGCCTAGCAAAGCTGATCTCAGACCTGCGGCCTCCAGAACTGTAAGGGAACAAACTGCTGCCGCTTCAGCCACCCGGTTTGTGGTGCTTTATTACAGAGCCACAGAAACCAACACGGAAGCCCAACACGAGTGGCAAACACAGTATTAGAGCTGTGATGTTCACCTGCCTTTGCAGTAATCAGTGCAGAAAGAACGAGCCAGCCACAGGGAGGGTGGTACTCAGAGCACGAACTCCACAGAGGCCGCTTCAGAAGCTGCCTGACTGCTTCTGAAGGAGAAGCACGCATCAACGAGCGTGGCCCGAGAATTGTGGGACTTCATCTGAGGATTTCAGCTTTGACCTGAGGACCAGCCTTACCAGGCTGGGTGTGCGTCTCAGTGCCAAGCATGTGCAAGGCCCTGGGTCCCATCCCAGTAACTCACTCTCTCTCTCTCTCTCTCTCCTCCCCTCCCACCCTGCCGCCACACACACACACACAGAGGTGTGCTCACCATGCTCTACAGCCATCACGCCATTCCTTTCCAGAGCTTTCCATCTTCCCAAATGGAAACTCTGTTTCCATCAACCCCTGCCTCCCTGTCCCCTCCCCAGCCCCTATGCCCACCTTTCCGTTCCCAGTCTCTCTGGATCTGACCTCTCTAGACACATAATGGAATTTTGTGGTATTTGTCCTTTTGTGTCTGGCAGATTTCATTGAGCGCAATGTCCTCAAGCCCCATCCGTGTGGTAGCATGTCCAGTGGCTCAGTAATACTCCATTTGTGTACATACCACATTGTGTTTATCAGTTCATCAGTGGACGGATGCTTGCGCTGCTTCTCCTGTGAGCAATTGTGAATAGTGCTGCTGTGGGAAGGGGTGGGCAAATACCTGTTCAAGACTCTGTTTTTACTCTTTTGGGTGCAATCCCATGGATTGCTGGATCTTATGGTGCCTACATGTTTAATTTTTTGAGGCGTTTCCACAGTTTTCTACAACATACCATTTGACATTCCCACCAACAGTGTACAGCATTTCCAATTTCTCCACATCCTCCCTAACGCTTGTTATTTTCTGTTTTTTTATAATAGCTATCTTAATGTGAAGTGGTATCTCATTGCGGTTTTGATGATTAGTGATATTGAGCATCTTTTCCCGTGCTAACTGACCATATATCTTCTTTGGAGAAATGCCTATTTAAGTCGTCTTCTTTTTTTTTTTAATTTATTTTTATTTTTATTTTTCCAAGCCCACTTCTTCTTCTGATGATGATGATGATGATGATGAGATAGGGTCTCCCTAAGTTGTGCAGGTTGCCTCTGGACTCAAACCTGTGATCCTCCCATCTCAGCCTCTTGAGTCTCTGGGATTACAGGTATGTGCCACCACGCTCAGCTATAGTCAAGCCTTGCCCCCATTTTTTAATTGGGTCTTTTTGTTTTGTTTTGCTGTTGCATTATAGGAGATATGTATATATTTTCTGGACATAATTTGCAAGTGTTTCCTCATTTGGTGGAGTGGTCTTTTCACTTGTTGGTAGTGCCCTTTGAGGCACAAAAGTTTTTAATTTTCAGGAAATCTAACTCGTGGATTTGCCTATGTCGTGAAGCTTTCTCCTATGCCTACATCTAAGAGCTTATAGTTTTATCTCTTATGTTTAGGTATTCCATCCATTTTGAATTAATTTTTTCATGAAGTAAGATAAGGGTCCAACTTCATTCTTTTGCACATAGAAATCCAGTTTGGGGAAGACGTAGTTTTATGCCAAAGAAAATCAAGGCATGCTTGTAAGATAAGTCATTTTAGGGGTGCACCTCAGCTGAGTCACCCCCAGACCACTGCTCCTCATTGTGCAGCAGGTCTGTGTTCCAGACCCACCTAGCTGGGGATGAGGCTGCTGGCTACCTCCCCACAGGCTGGAGTGAGGGATGGAGGTGGCCTGCAGGGTCCCTGCCTGCACCACAGCAGCTTCTGACCTGCTGGTCCTGGGGGAGAGGGGCTTGGCCCCTCAGTGGTGTGTCCGGGGCCCCTGCTGACTCCTGCTCTTGGCTCTGCGCCCTGCTCTCATCTCCCCATGTGACATGCGTGCCTTCGGCTCACACGGGCAGTATGACAGGTATGGAAAGCAGTGTGTTGAGGCCCCTCCTTCTGGGAAACCTTCCTTAGCTCCTCAGGTGAGCTGAGCACACATTTGTCTGAATCCCAGGGTGCCTGTGGATACCACCCAGAATGCCTGGGGACTCTGAGGCACTGCGGGGTACCCACCCTGGATCCTGAGCCTCCTCTCTCTCCTACAGGGCCTACCAGCATTGTGAGGGGTTCCATCCTGCCTGGCGTTGGATGGCACCCTTGGTGTGCACAGGTGCTGTGTGTCCTGCCAGCTGTGGGGTTCCAACAGAGCCAGGAGTACTAGGTGACCAGGTCCTGTGGCCTGAGAGCCGTGCTTAGATATTGTTTTTTTGGGGGGTTTTGTTTGTTTTTTGCAGTACTGGGGGTTGAACCCAGGGCCTCGTGCTTGCATGTTCTGCAAGTGCTGGACAACTGAGTTGCACCCCCAGCCCATTTTTTTACTTTTTGAGACAGGGTCTCACTAACCTAAGTTATGCAGACTGCGTCTGGTCTCGAACTTGAGATCCTCCTGCCTCCACCTGAGCCGCTGGGATTACAGGCATGCACCACCATGCCTGGCGGGATATTGTTTTAACCCCTGCACCTTGACCCCTCATCCCCAGGGACCATTTGTCAGCTCAACTGTGCATTTCCAAGGCCACATCAATGACTCTATCACACCCAGGACTGCCCTTCCAGGATCTTCCTCCTGGGCACCTGTGGCCCACGGCCTGCTGTCCGCTGGCTCTCTCCTCTGGTTACCCATGTGGCTCCACCTCACATCACCTCCATCTCTGACCCTGGTTTTCCTCTGTTCCCTGCTCAGAGAGGGATCCTGGGCCCCCACAGGTCCCCAGTTCCTCTCCTGGGAGCCTGTGGGGTTCCTGAGGGGTCGTCCCAGGTCATCCTGACAGGCCCCCAGGATGGGTTTGGGGGGCTTTGTTTTTACAGCTGCACGGCTGCCGTTGATGAAGGTGCCAGCCAGCCCTGCTCAGGTTGGTATGGACACTTGCACTGAGAGGTCCCGTGAGGCTGGCCAGAGGCCCGGAGCCTCCCCAGAGGCTTGGGCAGGTGCAGGCAGAGGCCCTTCCAGCTGGCCCTTCTAGCCCCAGGCTCCTGTGGTCCAGGCTGGGCTCCCTGCTAATTATGTTGTTGCTCCCTATTGTTATGTTGCAATCCAACAGGCATAACTGTGGAGTACGCGTGCATTCATAGCTTGAGCTACACCCAGAGCCTTGTCCCCACCTGGATGTGACCAAATCCAGCCTCACCGTGCCCGTCAGCTCTCCAGTGCCCTGCCTGAGGCTGCCTTTCTGGCAATGGGCATCAGAAACACTCTATACTGTGACCCGAGCAGGGCCTGCCTGCTGCGAAGGATGGACACAGGTGGAGGTGGTGGAGGCGGGGGAGCCACTCCGTGCCCTCAGGGCATCTGGAGGACTACACGGTCAGTGCCCCCAGCTGCCCAAGAAGGACCTGTGCTCCGAAAGCAGCAGGTGGTGAGGGGCTGATGGTGGGCGCAGTGCTGAGGGTCCCCGTCGGACTGTAAAGGCAGGGCGGATCCCAGAGCTTTCGGGAGGGAGAGAGGAGAGGAAGCCAGCAGAACTGGTTCTGTGCCTTGAGCTGATACCTGGCCACACTGCCCGGCCCATGACACGGTGTGGGCGCCAGCACCCAGGGCCGCTCATCTCCAGGGACTAGAACCTTCTCCAAGGAGCCCTGGGAGGCTGGAGCCAGGCTGGCCTGAGCTTGTCTCTTTCCTGAAAGATTTCCCCTTTTCTCCTTAACTTGGCCCTAGTGAGTCCTGCTTCTTGAACTGCAGTAGGTTTCTGGGGGGCGCCAAGAATGGGGCTCCTGACCCCTCCTGGTCAGCACCTTTGAGAGCAGCTGCAGCAGCTTCTCCCCAGAGCTCCAAACTCCTCACAGCAAGCTTCAAAGAGAAACCAGACGCCGTCAGACAGGCCCATCCGGCCAGGCCCACGCAGGCCAGCCCGCCCTGCCTTCCAGCTGTTCCCAGCACAGCTACTTTCCGAGAAAGAAGACAGAGACCAAATAGGACACAAAAACAGGGCAAGACAGCCAGGCTTTTTAAACTGCCATTTAACATGCCAAGCGCCACGGCTCACACCTGTGATCCTGGTGACACGGGAGGCAGGAGGATCACAAGTTTGAGGCCAGAGGCAGTTTACATAATTCAGCAATACCTTGACTCAAAATAAAAAATAAAAGGGGCTGAGAGTGCAGCCCAGTGGTAGAGCACTTGCAAAGCATGTACGAATCCCTGGTGTTCAGCTCCCAAGTACCACAATAAATAAATAAATATATAAGTAAATAAAGACATAAATTGCCATTAAAAAATTTCACTGAGATAACTCACATTCGTAAACCCGTTCACTCAAAGTGAATAAACCAATGGCTTCATACAGTCACAGCTTGTGTGCCCATCACTGTGACCTAATGTCCCCCCAGAAGTCATCCCTTATCTATGACACAGTCTGTCCCATTCTCTCTGTTTACCCTCCGGTGACCACTGATCCACCTTCTGTCTCCATGAATTTGCCACTTCTTGGTATTTCCTATAAGTGGAGTCATATGATACCTGGCCTCTTATGACTCGCTTCTTTCATTCAGTGTTTCCAATGCTCGGGCCAGGTGGGAGGACGGCCACAAGTTCAAGGTCAGTCTGGTCTAGGTAGCAAGTTCCAGGCCAGCTAGGGCTACACAATGAAACCCTGCCTCAACAAAACAAAACAAAATGTTTTCCATATTCATCTACAATGTAACTTGTTTCAATGTTTTTCCTTTTTCATGGTTGAGTTATAGTCCATCATATACCACATTTGCATATGCATATACCACATTTGTTTAACCATTCTTCCACTGATTCACATTTGGGTTGTTTCTGCCTTCTGACTACGGATAATAATTGTTGTTGTTAGGAGCCATCGAGTCAGGTCTGACTCATAGCAACCTTCATAGGGTTTTCATTGGCTGATTGTTTTGGGATTGCTTCAGGACTGGATTGCCACATCCTTCTCCCATTTTTGTGGTGCTGGGGATCAAACCTGGGTCCTCAGTAAGTGGAGAGCAGGCACTTTACCAACTGAGCTAAATCCCAGCCCACGGATAATAATGCTGCTGTAACATTCGTGTACAGGTTTCTGTGTAGGCACACACTGTTCTTTCTCTTGTGCACACACCCAGGAGTGGAATGGCTAGGTCAATGTTCAGTCTTGTTTAACTGGGAGGACTCACCAGACTGCTTTCCAAAGTGGCTGCGTCATATCACGTTCCCACCAGCAAGTGCAAGGGCTGCGATTCCCACCCTTCTCTGTGCCTCCTCTACCTGATCCAGTGTTAGAGGGATATCATAGGCATGAATAAACGGGACAGAGGTCTCTGCAGCCGCACACCTCCCAGCTCATCCATGTACCTCCCAGCCACCTGTAAAGTCAACATCAATGTAAAATTCCTCCGACCTTTAACACCTTTACAAACGGTATAATCTGTAACCAGCCCTCTGTTTGCAAATGAAGGCTACAGATGCCTCCACCTCTGGCCCAAGGAAGGGACCCTCAGTTGAAGCAGGACCCCACCTGTGATAAAGAGAAAGACCAGTTTTGTAGCTCAGACTGGCCAGCCTAGGCTGAGGGGTGGGAGAGACCCAAGACACCGGAAGACAAGACCAAAGAGAGGGGAGGAGTGTCTGTCCCCTGAATGATAGGGGCTTAAAAAACCCCAAAGTCCTTCCCTCAGTGCAGAGTCCGCAGTGCCCACAGTTTTCAGGAGTGTCCAGTCTGCAATCCAGAAATGCTTGCAATGTCCAGTCATCTGTAGCTTACACCGAAGGTCAGAGCAACCTACAGAAATCTGTAGATGTCCACAGCTGTCTTCGGTCTACACAGATGTTCGGAGATGCACAGAGCCTCACTGATGGCCCTGTACCATTCCTAACCTCCGATTCAGAGGCATAAATGCTACTGTTCATGGACCCTCACTGCTGGACCTGCCCGCTTTGTGGTCTCTGGATCAGGAAGTGTAACTTTCTCGCTTTACCCATCTCTCTCCCCTCTCCTCATGCTGACCTAACTCCCGGCCTCTGCTGGTCTCAGTTTCTCTTTCTTTCTTTTCCTCTCTCTGTCTCTCTCTGTCTCTGTCTCTCCCCCTTCCCTTCTCCTCCTCCACCTCCTCCTCCTCCTCCTCCCCCCCCC
>VMDO01000968.1:0-11820 GCA_007922755.1 Pedetes capensis | reverse complement strand
GACCCGTATCTGCTTACCCCAAATCTATTTGCTCTGGCTCTCCTTGCAGTTCTAAAATAAACCATCCTCTAAGTTTCCTTCTGGGTCCCTTTGTAAGTCATTCATAAACAAGACCAAAGACTGACGTTTGCTGCCCATGTCCTTCCCATGCAGTAGAGTAACACCAGACCCCAGGTCTTGCTCCCTGCCAACACACTCCACATTCGGGCATCTTGTACTATCACTGGGCTGGACTTTAGGGACATGTAGGTGACCCAGACTGACACAGCCTGTTCCGTCGGAGCTTTGGCCAGGGGTTGTAATTTGTCAACAAGACTGGTAACTCTGAGAATGTGGTCCTGGGGGATCACCCTCAAGGCACCCCTGGAGTTGCTGTGAAGGTGGTGTGAGTCTGTGTGGACCCATGGTGCTGTTTCCCTTGGGAACACACCTCCCAGTGGAGTGGCCAGGTCCCTGGTTAACCCCGTTTAACTGTTATCTGGCCACACTGTCCAGGGAGATGACCCACAGGTGAGGAGGTCATAAGATACTGTTCCCAGCCAGGTGTGGTGGCGCACGCCTGTAATCCTAGCAGCTTGGGAGGCGGGGCAGGAGGATCGCAAGTTAGAGAGCAGAGACAGTCTGCGTAACTTAGCAAGACCGTGTCTCAAAAAATAAAAAAATGGGCTGGAGGTGCAGCTCAGTGGTCCAGCACTTGCAAAGCATGCAAGTGCGAGACCCTGGGTTCAACCCCCAGGACTGCAAAAATAATAATAATAATAATAATAATAATAATAATAAATAAAATAAAATAAAAAGATATTGTTCCCAGATGCTCCGCAATCGTAGATCCGAGCCGGTTATGGCCGTTCTTGATTCTGAAGCTGACGCCTGCAGAAATGGCAGGCATTAGAGGTGACGGACTGGCTTGCCTGGTGCCACGTGCGTGTCTGGGCTGCACCGGGACTGGGTGCGCCTTCCTGGTCCCTCATTAAGAGGCAGTGCATCCTATACAAAAGGCCCCCTAGACAGGAGGTAGAGCGGCAGGTACTGGGGAGGCGAGGGGATTGGTGACCACTAGGGACGGAGTTCAGGTTTGGGATGCGAAAGCAGAGGAGGTGGGTGGGGTGACGGCTGCGCCTAACGCTCTGCGCTGCGCTCTCGGGACGCCACAGCGGTCAGCTTCCCGTCGTGTCCGTCATACCACAGTGACAACAAACAGTGACAGCTGACGCAGCTCCTCCATGGCCACCTCCGCCTCGGATGGGTGAAAACTCCGCAAAGCCGGATTGGCCGGCGGCTGGTGCGGTCCGCACCGGCCCCGCTGCGCGCCCCGCCCGCCCGCGCGCGTCGAGCACGGAGCGCGGCCCTCGCCCGGAGCTGGCTCTGCCCCGCGGGACCCGCGACCAGCCGACCGCCGGGCCAGTGCGCATGGACGCGGGGGTGGCCGAGGCCCCCGGCGGGGACGTGCTGTGCGACGCGGTGAGTGAGCTCCCCGGGGCCCCGCTCCTGGGGCCTGGACCCTGGGGATCCCTGGGACTGAGGTCGCAGGGGGTTGGGGATGTGGACGGACAGGAGGGACTTCCCTCCGCCAGGACCAACCCCGAGCCCCGAGCCCCGGCCTCACATTGACCCCCTCTCCTCCCCGGGAACCGCCCACCCCTCATCTCGGCCCCGCCCACTCATCTAGGTTCCGCCCCGCCCCCGGGCCCGTCCATTCCTCATCTCGGGCCCGCCCCTCCACCAGGGCCCACCCACTCCTTAGCTCCTCCCCTCCTAAGGGCCCGCCCACCCGTCAGCCCCTCCCCTCCCCCATGGCCCGCCCACTCCTCATATCTGCCCCGCCCCTCTCTTAGGGCCCGCCCCACTCCTCATCTCGGCCCCGCCTCCTTCAGATCGCGCCCTCTCATCTTGGCCCAGCAGGCTCCTCCCAGCCCCACAGCTTGCCCCAAGCCCCGCCCCACATCTCGGCACTGCTTCCTCCTCTCAGCCCCACCCTGCACCCCGAGACCCCTTGCTCATCTCTGCCTTTCCCTGCCTCCCAACCTGGCCCAGTCCCTCTCAGCCCTTCCCCCGATGTCGGAGATGCATCCCAAGTCCTGCTTTCCTATTTGCCAAAGCAAGTTCCAGTTCTGGAAAACAGGCTGATAAATTTTTCCTATTGAAAAGAATGTGCGAGTTATAGTATCCACGTTCCCTGACCGGGACTGAGCCACCTAGCACCCGCTGGACCTGCACGAAGGCGCGCAGACCCAGGATCCTGGGGTCTGTGTTCCCAGTTCTGAGATGGACGCACACAGGCGTGACCCCTCAGACCCTATTTGATAGATTTCGACGTGTGAAGTGTAAAGGGGCACATTAAAGCCAGGCGCGGTGTCACATGCCTCTCACCCCAGCACTTGGGAGGCTGAAGCAAGAGGAGCACGAGCTGGCTGCCAGCCTGGGCTACACAGTGTAAGACAAACAAAACGAACAAAAGGAGCATATGAGCCCAAACGCTAGCACTGGCCATAGCGACCTTTCCGCATGCCCTGCTGAACACATCGACACCAACTGCCAGAACAGCTAATGAAAAGCCACAGTGTAGAAAATGGAGCACAGTCACATTGGATGTGCTGTGACAGTCTTGGGCTCCTCTGAAGAACTCATGAAGAACCCAAGTGACTGAAATTTTTTTCCAGTTATCCTCTAGACAATTTATAGTTTTGGTTCTCACCTTTTAGGTGTGTAACACTTTTGTGCTAATTGGAGGAAGGGTGGCGCCTGCTTACAGGTGCAGTTTTGTATGACTACCTTGTTCTAGCACTTGGTACCTTTATAAAAAAAAAAATCAATGGACCACAGCTGGGTGTGGTGGCACATGCCTGTAATCTCAGCCTCTGGAGCTCTGGCAGGAGCGTGGACAGTTCCAGGCCAGCCTGGGCTACATAATGAGACCCTATCTCAAAAAGAAAACAAAACAAAATTTAACAGGCCTTGAATGACTGGGGCTGCTCTATGCTCTTCATAATGTCCTACATTGATAATAAATATATTCAGTTGTATTATGGTTCATTTTTCAGGCAGAAAATCTACTTCAGGAACTGCAAGAGCATTTTCAAGCTCTTACTGCAACATTAAACCTAAGGAATATCCTTTTCTACTTTTAGTAAACACTAATGCTTTTGGACTATAAATGCCCACCGGATATCCTTGTGTCCTTCACAATTAGTATATAATTGTTCCTTAGGATTTCCCAGCATTTACATTTGCACTTTTATGTGTAATCTAGGAGTGTTAGCTACCATTCACATGGAGTAGAAAGTTTCCCTTCCTGCTTGACTGGCACTCTGCAACATTTGAACGTTGAGTATAAAATTCAAAGAGCACAGATGCACAACGCTCCTCTGTGGGACTTCCCCTGGACGGTCTGTCTTCAACGCAGACTTATGGGCAGTTGGAACCTTCGGGAATAGAACTGAAGGTCTCCAGCTAGGACATTAGACAGGGCTCTCCCTACCTGTGTTTTGACTTCATCCGCTTTTTGTCTTAGAAATATGAAATCAAGCAGAATTAGGATAGAACATCTCCAGACTGAGCACGTCCAGGAAATGGCAACATCTGCCCTCGGACTCGCTCGATTTGAGCTCACTTCATACAGTTAAATTCATTTCTTAAAATTTTTGCAAAGTGTTTGCATTTGGAGCCACTTAAACTTTTGATTTCAAAGATGGTCCCCACAGGACAAAAAGTTAGTCTCAAACATGATAAAAACTAAACTGTAGGGAAGTTGGTTCTTAAGAGTTAACTTCTATTATATTTAAACAAGAGTTTGGCTAAAACAAACAAACTTATGACCCCAGTCCATGTCCAAGCAATAAGAGCCAAGTTTTCAAAACTGAGCTCACTGCTTAAAAAGATACATACTAAAAAACCCTGGGAGGTGGCTAATTTGCCCTGAGAGACTGTCTTTGATTCCCTATCTTAAAACCCACTCTGCCATGGCACATTCGGGGACCTGTGTTGAGTAGGAGAGACCTGAAGCAGGGTCTTTGAGGGCATGTCTGGCTGGCTCCTCCCTACTCAGTTCCAATGTGCAATTCTCCTTGACGCTGTACTGGAAGAAATGGGTAATCGTATTCAGGACTTACAGAAGAATGTGAATGACCTAATAGTGCAAGCTGGGATTGAAAGTCCTATGAAAGAACAAATGGTAAGGCCATTATTAGGAAACTTTTTACTTTTCACATACCTCTTGATTCCTTTCATTTTGAAAAATACAGTCTTAGCCAGGGGCAGTACACATGCATGTAATCCCAGCCACTGAGGAGGCTGAGGCAGAAGGATCTCAGGTTTGAGGACAGAGGCAGCCTGTGCAACTGAGCGAGACCCTGTCTCAAAATAAAAAATAAAATAGGGCCTGGGGGTCCAGTTCAGTGTTAGAACACTTGCCTAGCATGTGTGAGGCCCTGAGTTCAGCCCTGGAGTACTGAAAAAATATTTTAGTTAAAAATAAAACTTAAAAGGTGCAGCAAGGATGTAGCTCAGTGGTAGAGTGCTTGTCCAGTGCAAGGTCTTGGGTTCAATCCCCAGTACCGAAAAGAAGAAAGAAAGAAAGAAAGAAAGAAACAAACAAACAAACAAACAAACAAAGTCCCATATTTGTCCCCTATGCAAATTGCTGTTGCTGTATTACAGGAAAAACCTTTAGACATAATAAAAGATCTTTCCAAATGCTCTTTTCCAAATATACCAACAAAATATTTTGTTATAATTTCTTAAGGAGTGCACATTTTAAATGAGAAATTCTCTTGTTTAAAAATCAGGTCTTATTAAAGTATTTTCCATCCCTACTCCTTATGTTGCCTGTAGCCATACCCCCTTGGCATTTGATCCCGTCATATCTCAGAAGCTTAGCAGGGTCGGGCCTGGTTAGTCCTGGATGGGATTCCTCCTGGGAATACTGGGTGCTGTAGGCCTGGGAGAAGAGCCCTGTAGCCCACTCCTGAAACAATCAGCCATTGAAAACCCTATGAATAGCAGAGAAGCACTGACAATAGTGCCAGGCATGGCACAGTGTCGGGTAGTGTTTCGTTCTGTTACCCATACGGTTGTTAAGAGTGGGACCGGACTCAACAGCACCTAACAACAATAGTCTTTATGCTAGTGTTTAGCCAGAGCACAACTCACAATGAGCTACACACTGGGGTTACAACTAGTAGTAGTTCCTGTTTGGATAACACAATCATATCATATAACCATTTGAAGAAGTCATGAGCACATCGAGTCCTCACCACACCCCGAGGACCTCACTCAGCCCCTGACAATGGAAATACTCCTTTTTGATGAATTTCCATCTTGAGGCAAGCAAATGCTGTTTCAGGTATCACAGTGGATTTGTGTCTGTGACCCATGCATGGAGAAATGTAACTTTATTAAAACCTGAACACTGTTATGACATAGTATCCTGAATACGATCATGTTTTTGTTGAGCAATTTAAATGCCTTTGTTTACTCACAATTGTTATTCTACATCAGATGTCAAATTATGGCAAATTGTCCCTATTTAACCCTGCTGAGTTAAGAGCTAGTCCGCCAGTGATAAATTGATTCCTAAACCTGGCCTCCTGGTAAATAAGAGCACTGTAAGTAGCGTCCTGCTTCCCAGAAGCAACAAAACATTAGTGTGTGTGGGACTTGGGAAACTGAGGTGGAAGGATCACTTGAGCACTGGAGTTCAAGACTTCTTGTTGTTGTTAGATGCCGCTGAGTCGTGTCCGACTCATAGTGACCCTCATAGGGTTTTCAATGGCAGATTGTTTCAGGATTGCCTTGGGAGTGGGTTGCCACGTCCTTGTCCCATTTTTGCGGTGCTGGGAATTGAACTCGGGACCTCAGAGACTGCAGAGCAGAGCTCTACCAACTGTGCTAAATCCCAGCCCAGAGTTCAAGACTAGCATGGGCAAAAGTGAGGACCACCACTCTCTGCCAAACAAAAAATAAAATCCTGACTGTAGGGGAGAAACACAGATTTTCCTATGAAAGTTCTATCAGACGTGTCCCACCTGCCCAGAAGCCTCCATACTCTTCCAGCACTGTGGACTCCAACTCCCCTCCCTTCCTCCATCAGACTCCCACCTCTGGAGGCGAGGGCAGCAAGGCAGGATGAGGACCGGCAGGCTTGGTCTCCTCTCTGCCCCAGGCCCTGAGCAGCTCCAGCAACTGTCTGCCAGGGCGAACTGCCCAGCCCTGTCTCCTGTTTTAAATCAGCCCAGAAACCTAGTAGATGTTGAGTATCAAATTAAATGGTTCATAGCTGTCAAATTTTTGCTTTCTTGATGCACACATTTAAGGCAGCATGACAGAAGTGTAGGTGTCTGAACGTTCATTTAAGAGTTGATGAAGCCTCTATATTAAAATGTCCAAGCGAGCCTAAGCCTGACTACAGCAAGCTGGGCGCGCGGTCAGGCTGAGCGCTCTTCACACAGGCTCACCGTGGGCTGCAAACTCTACACTTGTGTTGCTGTTGTGGGAGGGGAGTCTGTGACCCGACTAAAAACTCTTGTATCTTGGTGGACTGGGCATTTTATCTATGTTTCCATTAAACTGTAATCATTTTCCAGGATGTGTGGGAATGCAGGTTGGCAGCATGCTGAGAAAGCCTCTGCCCTTAACACTCCTGGGCTGGCCCTCGGGTGAGGCTAGTCCCTGGGACAGGAGGGACTCTTATCAGTCCCAACATCCTGCCATCTGCAGTGAAGGTTGTTTATTCACTGAGTTCTGAAACCATCCTTACTCCCATCTGACTGAAAGAAAGGAAAATCTTTTACATTTAAGTTTTTCTGTATACTAAATTTGTTTTAACAAATTATCTGGCTAAATAATCATTAATATATTAATATACTTATGAAACCTAGCATACTTGTAAAAATGATCTACATAAAAATAAAAATAACATAAAAATTGGTCATTCTATTTCATAAATATTGAATAATTTCTATAAGATGAGTTGTGGAATAGGAAGAGATATAAAAAGAGGGCTATACTTTTCATCTTCCACAGGTTTGTATATGGACTTTAAGAGGTATGTGGTTTTTATTGTGTAACATAAAATGAGAATAAAAATGTTTTAATAATATAGAAAGTTAGGGTACTTATTGAAAATTGTATTTGAGTTTATTTAACTGTATGTTAACTAATATACAAATGAACTAATCTTCAACTCTTTTCTTACAGACCTGAAGATATATTAACCAAGTCACTTGAAAAGTATACTTTTTGAGTAATAACCCGTGCAATATGAATTTTGATGTTCAGTTTTTAATTAAAATATTTTAAATTTATTTATCTTTTTTAGATAATGCGAATAAAACTCAGGGCTTCACATATGCTAGGCAAGCACTCTACCACTGAGCTACTCCCCCAGCCCCTTAAAAATTAAATTTCATCTTAACAAAAGATTAAAAGAACTGGGGCAATAAAATAAGAATGTAATTCAGAAGGTGATTACTCACCAAAAGTGATAGCTGGGAACAATGGCAAAGCATTTTAAATGCATATTTATAAATCATGGAAGAAAAGCATAAGCTATATTCATTCAAATTTTTTCCAAACTAAAATTCTTTTTCTGTTTTTTTGAAGCAAGACTCAGGGTCTCCCTATGTATTGTGGGCTGACCCGGAACTCACCATGTAGAACAGGCTGGCCTCGAACTCCTGCTTCATCCCTCCAAGTGCTGGTATTACAAGTGTGTGCCACCACGCTTGGCTTCAAATTAAAATTCTGTGTAGGTCTTTTTAAAAAATGACCATCAACATTTCTGATGGAAGCCACACCCCTGCTAGTCCTCACGCTTTGGAAAGACTCACTTCCAGTGTCCACACTGAGGATGGCCCTGGAGCCCAGCCAAATTGACCCAGCTGGACACAGGAAAGCAGGTGTCTGGGGACTTGAACTTCACTTCCCCAGGAAACCAGGTTGCTCTGCATCTCTTACCCTGGAGGCTGATGCTTTTTTGCCAAAGAGGGTGCGCCTGCATCCTGGAGTCGCGCTCACCCCGCTCTACCCACAGACAGAATTAGCAAAGGAGAGCCCGAGGTCGAAACAAGCTTTGTATGTCTCACAGACGACCTTCTGGTTATTCAGCTCACCTTTCTCCAAGCCGGAGTAAAATAGTTCTATCTAAAAAGGGGCGAGGTATAGTCTCTCACTTATAGAAAGAGCACTTCCATGTATTATAAAACTCAAGTTACTCATAATTCTACCACCAGTTGGCCACCGTTGAGTCTTATGTATACAGTTGTATTTGACCATACTGCCTATAACCTAATATCCTGTTCTTATATAACATTTTTCTCCTGTGAAAATTTCATGCACACTTTTTCTACAGCTGCTAATATTTCCCCTCACTGGTGTGTCATTTTGTTGTATTGTGAGGGCTTGTATGTTGGTGTGATGCTGAAAGCTATGCCACCAGTATCACAGACACCAGCAGGGTCCCCCATGGCAGATAGGTTTCAGCTGAACTTCCAGACTAACACAGACTAGGGAGAAGGATATGGCAACCCACTTTCAAAACAATTAGCCATTGAAAACCCTATGAATAGCAGAGAAACACTGTCAGATATAGTGCTGGAAAATGAGCCCCCCAGGTTGGAAGGCACTCAAAAGACAACTGGGGAAGAGTTGCCTCCTCAAAGTAGAGTTGACGTTAATGATGGGAATGGAGTAAAGCCCCAGGGACATCCATCTGCTGATGTGGCTTGACTCAAAATGAGGAGGAACAACTGTACACATCCATTAGTAACTGGAACATGGAATGTACATAATATGAATCTAGGAAATGTAGAAATCATCAAAAGTAAAATGGAGTGCATAAACATTGACATTCTAGGCATTAGTGAACTAAAGTGGACTGGTATGGGCCATTGTAAATCAGATAATCATTTGAACTACTATGCCAGGAATGACAGAGAGAAATTAGGTTACGTTCATCATCAAAAAAAGACATTTCAAGAGCTGTCCTGAAGTACAGTGCTGCCAGTGATAGAATAACTTGCCAGATGGAATAGTTGTTGTATTATTAGGTGCTCTGAGTTGAGTGCAACTCATAGCAACTCTATGTACAACAGAACAAAATACTCCTTGACACTGTGCCGTGCCTGGCACTAGTCAGTGCTTCTCTGCTATTCATAGGGTTTTTGATGGCTGATTGTTTTAGGAGTGGGATGCCAGGTCTTTCTCCTGATTTTGTGGTGCTGGAGATTGAACCCAGGGCCTTAGAGCATGCAGAGCTGCACATTATCAGCCAAGATAAACCCTTGCCCAGATGGAACATACAAGAACCAAATTGACTACATCTGTGGAAAGAGACGATTGAGAGCCTCAATATCAAAAGTGAGAACAAAACCAGGTGCTGATTGTGGATCAGACCATCAAATGGTCATATGCAGGTTCAAATAGAAACTAAAGAAAATTAGAACAAGTGTACAAGAGCCAAAGTATGACTGTGAGTATATCCCACCTGAGTTCAGACACCACCTCAAGAACAGATTTGATGCATTAGACACTAATGATTGAAGACCAGATGGGTTGTGTCATGACATCAAAGACATAATTCACGAGGAAAGCAAAAGGTTATTAAAAAGACAGGAAAAATAGACCAAATTACATGTCAAAAGAGACCCTGAAACTTGCCCTTGAACATTGAGTCGATAACGTAAAAAAAAGAAATAACAAAGTTAACTAAACAGATTTCAAAGGGAAGCTTGAGAAGACAAAATCAAATATTATAATGACATGTGCAAAGAGCTGGAGATAGAAAACTGAAAAGACAGAATATACTTTTTCTCAACCTTAAAGAATTGAAGAAAAAATTCATGCCTCGAGTGGCAATAGTGAAGGATTCGATGGGGAAAATATTAAACAACACAGGAAACATCAAAAGAAGATGGAAAGGATACAGAGTCATTATACCAAAGAGAACTGGTGAGTGATCAACCATTCCAAGAGGTTGCTTATGATCAGGAGCCAATGGTACTGAAGGAAGAAATGGAAGCTTCCTTGAAGGAACTGATAAAACAGAAGGCTCCAGGAATTTATGGAATACCACCAGAGATGTTTCAACAAACACAGGCAGCACTAGAGGTGCTCACTTTTCATGCCAAGAGATTTGGAAAACAGCTACCTGGCCAACTGACTGGAATAGATCCATATTTGTGTCTATTCTCAAGAAAGGGAATCCAACCGAATGCAGAAATTATTGAACAATATCATTAATATCTTATGCAAGTAAAATTTTGTTAAAGATCATTTAAAAGTAACTGGAACAGTTTGACAGGGAACTGCTGGAAAGTCAAGCTGGATTCAGAAGAGGGCATGGAACCAGGGGTATCACTGCTGATGTCAGACGGATATTAGCTGAAAGCAGAGACTACCAAAAAGATGTCAGTCTATGTTTTATTGACTATGCAAAGGCATCCGACTGTATGGATCACAACAAATTATGGGTAACATTGTGAAGAATGGGAATACCAGTGCACTTAATAGTACTCATGAGGAACCTGTACAAGAGGAGGCAGTCATTTGAACAGAACAAGGAAACACTGGTTTAAGGTCTAGAAAGGTGTGCATCAGGGCGGTACTCTTTCACCACACCTCTTCAATCTCTATGCTGAGCAAATAATCTGAAAAGCTGGACTTTATGAAGAAGAATGTGGCATCGGAATTGGAGGAAGACTCATTAACAACCAGTGTTATGCAGATGACACACTCTGCATGTTGAAACAGAAGATTTGAAGCATTTACTGATGAAGATCAATGAACACAGCCTTCAGTATGGATTGTACCTCAACATCAACAAAACAAAAATCCCTGCAATTGGGTCAGTAAGCAGCTTCATGATAAATGAAGAGAAGATTGAGGTTGTCCAAGATTTTGCTTTACTTGGTTCTATAATTAACACCCGCGGAAACTGCAGTTAAGAAGTCAAAAGATGCACTGCACTGGGAAAAGCTGTTGCAAAAGACATCTTTCAGGTGTTAAAAAGATGTCACACTGAAGATGAAGATGCATCTGACTCATGCCATGGTATTTTCGGCTGCATCATATACTTATAAAAGCTGGATGTTGAATAAAGGAGACTGAAGAATTGATGCTTTTGAATTGTGGTACTGGAGATGAATACTGAATATACCATGGACTGCTAAAAGATCCAACAGATTAGTCCTAGAAGTGCAACCAGAGTGCTCCTTGGAAGCAAGGATGGCTAGACTGTGTCTTACATATTTTGGACATGTTGTCAAGAGGGACCAATCCCTCGAGAAGGACATCATGTTTGGGAGAGTGGTAGGTCAACAACAACAACAACAACAACAACAACAAAAGACCCTCAACTAGGTGGACTGACATAGTGTCTGCAACAATGGTCTTAAACATAAAAAAGATCATGAGCCTGGCAGAGTGTCAGGGAGTGTTTTGTTCTGTTGTATAGGGTGGCTATGAGTTGGACCTGACTCGGCACTTGACAATAACAAGCTAATATTTCATCATGTGGCTGTAATAATCTACATAGTTTTAAGGTAATTATCTCTTGAACATTGAGGTCACTCCCTACTCTCATGGTATTATTTATAATGAACAGTTACTCACAAATTCTCTGTGTGGAGACACCTGCATCTCCATGTTCAATGCGGCGCTTTTCACAATAGCAAAGATATGGAATCAACCAAAGTGCCCTTCAACAGAAGAATGGATAAAAAAAACTATGGTATATATACACAATGGAATACTATTCAGCAATCAAGAAAAATGAAATAGGGTCATTCGCAGCAAAATGGATGGAATTAGAGAAAATTATTTTAA